>JYDV01000010.1:521319-746263 GCA_001447645.1 Trichinella pseudospiralis | reverse complement strand
ACAGGACAGTGCAAGATGGTCAGTTCAAAAGTCTGATAGTGATTTTGTATGCTTAAGCAATACTGGAAGAACGGTATGATTGGATTTGTTTTTTAATTTTGCCTTTACTCAATTAGAAATCTATTAGGCTGACGATGCAAAACATGGAGCAACCGTTGCTTGCATTTTGAGCGCAGATGCAACCACCTTGTTCAGAAGCATGATTACCACGCAAAATTTGGATGCATGCCCGTAATATTAGTGAACCATATACTGATGCAATTATGTTAGCAAACTTTTCTAAAAAGCCAAAAATAAAGTTTTATAAATATATATTGAAATTTCAGATTATTGAATTGAATTTAGTGTTAGCCTGCAGTATTAATGTAAATCAATAGCGCTGCTTGAAAAGTGTATAACAGACAATGCTATTGCTATTTTGGAGCAACCGTTGCTTTATTTTGCAATACATGGAGCAACCGTTGCTTGCATTTTGAGCGCAGATGCAACCACCTTGTTTAGAAGCATGATAACCAAAGAAAATTTAGATGCATGCCCGTAATATTATTATATCGAATACTTATGTTGTCAAACTTTTTTAAAAATCCAAAAATAAAATTTTATAAGTATATATTTTGTGATTTCTGATTATTGAATTGTATTTAATGTCAGTCTGCAGTATTAATGTAAATCAATAGCAGCTGCTTAAAAAGTGTATAACAGACAATGCTATTGCTATTATGTAGCGAAATTTTTTGTTTCTTCTTTTGGCATTGTCTTTGTGTAATTTCACCAAGTGTGCTTTAATTGTTTACTCGGATTTAACCATATTTTTCATGCTGCCTACTCACTGACGATATGCTGTTTCACATTTAACACCATTTGGTGAGTGATTTATGCCATTTCATTAGCTATTCTGAGTTGCTGTGGTATTAGATGTTGGTCATTTATTAAAATTTGTTATTTGACCTCATTGACTAAATTAATTTGCCATATAGTCGATATTGTATTGATATTTTACATTAGTTCATTTATTAATAATTCAATTTTGTTCATTTTATTCCTGATCGCACCACACCAAAAGGCAAATGTTGTGCCTCGCAGTCTGCGTGTGCGACCCGTTGGGCTACATAGTGCCGTTTACAGGCCAGATATAGGTGTTGTTTCAATTTCTGTGGACAACAGGGGTGGACTGAGACACACCATTGCCACCAGGGGTAGAAGGACGTTGGCGCAACTGGATGGAACAACTCGAGATGCTGTCCAAAATAAAAATTCTCAGATCATGGATCCCTTATTCAGTAAACCTGGTACAAAGGATAGAACTCCACATCTTCGGTGATGCATCCCAAACAGCATATGCGGCTTGCGCCTATATTCAAGTGGAATCAATGGACCACCAAATGTCAGCAAACTTAGTGATCTCAAAAAACCGAGTGACTTCACTAAAGCAAATCAGCCTCCCTCGACTGGAACTGATGGCAGCATTATTGTGTGCTAGACTGAAAAGATGTCTAGAAAAGAAACTGACATTACCAATCCACTAGACCATCTGCTGGAGCAACAGTAGGGTAGCTCTGGCCTGGATCAAGGGAGTACCCGCCCGCTGAAAGCCGTTCGTCACAAACCGAGTGCGTCACGATGCGCAACCCTATCGACTCTGAATGAGTGACTTGCCAGCCGACCGAGTGACATAATCACCACCGTTCAGCCATAACAGTGTGAACTTTTGTGCTCCACTGTTTGTCCGCCCAGAAGTTCAGGGACGCAATACCCGAGTGAGCAAAGCCTACGTCTGCATATTCACATGCATGACGACCAGAGCAGTACATCTAGAGCTCCTGAGAGAGCAAACAGCAGAGAGTTTTCTACAAGGTCTTCAGAGATTCATCTTCCGCAGAGGCCGATCCTGAGTAATACAATCAGATAACTTCCGGCCCTTAAACTGGCAAACATGTGACGATGGAAGGATACCGGCGCAACGGCACAGCAAATGGGGTGAATCGTCTGGTGCGAAGATAGTGATATCAGCAACGCCTGAATACTCAACTGTAAAGACGGTGGAAACAAGAGTACATCATAACCGTTGCTAAACGTGGAAAATAGCATAAAACCGGTCAAGAGCCCAGAGTGGGATATACTGTGTTGGTGATGAACCTGGTACAAATTGGAGCAAGTGGCTGATCGCTAAAATTACGGATATTCATCCCAGTGAAGATAGTGTAATCAGATCAGCAACGGTGAAGACTAAACAAGGCACGGTGACTTGGTCAGCTAGATCACTCAGTCTGGTGGAACCATCTAGTAATGCATGACAATCCGGTTCAGCTTTGGATATTGAAGGTGTTGAGAAATCTTTTCTCAATACCTGCTCATCGGTGCTAAAAGATTCCCACGCTCAAAATATAGCGCCTGGTACAAAAACAGGGGTAAACATAGTGCTACCCTTGTTTTTCTCAACGTTGAACAATGGAATAGCAATTAAGCAGTAGAAAGGTCAGCGTCATGCTGTATACCTGCAACAACTGCGGTGGTCAGCTGTTGGGAAAGCGTCAAAGTGAAATGTTTATGTCACAGTTTGACTGTTCAGACTCCGGCTAAGCTGCACAGTCTAAGGGATTGCGCAACCAAACTGATTTTCTAATTACTTTTCAATTATCTAAGTAGCCAACGCGAAGTAAAATCAAGAAAAAGGTATAATACCAGTGAGGATAGAAGAGGGACAACAATTACACGGAACACGCCGTCGCGAAGAGCGCCCGAACCATTTACTCTCGCTATCTCACTTTTGTTACTCACTGTTTATTCTGAATAAATCGAAATTTAGTCACACCCGTTGTCGTTGATTGTCTATAATTAACCTATACAGCCCATTACAAAAGAGATCTTCAAGTTTAAAACAAAAAAATTCCCGACCAATTTCATTTAAACAACATTAAATCACAAAAAATTCCAAAATCCAATCTACTATAAAAACGCCAGAAATCAGCAAACAAGCTCAGACGATGAAAATGAATAAAGCTAAACACCTGCGCAAAAAGTCAACAAAAACGCAGTCCTATATAAAAAAATAAAAAAAAACGACTGCCAAACATGTTAATGACAATTGATTATTGCTTAAAACTGAAAAATAGCAGCTGATGATATTTTACTTATAAAAATAGTTAAGGTAGTTTTAATAATAATGGCAGCCTCAAGCTGCAATTGATATTTTACGAGTGAAAAGGGTAAAAGCGTTGAAGTTAGAGCTTCGTCTACAAAAAAATTTTGAAAATTCTTGAACTTTAAGACAAATTTCAAACTGTCACTTTAAACAAAACTTTAATACAAATTCTTTGGCCATGAAATTTTCAAAAAGTGTTTTGAACAAATTAATTTTTAAAATGAATAATAGATGGCTTTCTTGAAACTGAACTTTAAGCAGGAATTTTAAAGTAACAATTTTTGCCTTCTAATGACCCTGTTACAGATGATATTTAATAAAGTATGCTAAAATTACATTCAAAACAACTAATTATAAAATTTATTAAAGCAAATTACCACAGTAATTTTTAACTTTGAAGCAACTATAAATCAACATATCTACAAGAAAATATATTAAATAAGCAGATGGTATTAATGAACTACATTTTAACTTTAGTTAAGGCTACAGATGTAATCACAGTATTAAATAAAATGGAATGATAAAACAGTGATAAATCTACTTTAAACATTTGTAATCTTAAGAGGTATTTTATTTCACCAAAACAAGGAACTAAATTTACGCAAGGAAAAAGCGAAAATTTGAGATTGATGACATATCAATAAGCTTCAATCTTTAAATTTGATTAGCTGTTAAAAAACATCAATATAACAATTTTGTTTGTGCAATACTATTAATGTGAAGTTATTTGAATTAACACAGATGCAACAATTCAATGGATATTACATTACAAACTCAGCAAACTATTAAACAATGTAAATATAATAACGATTACGCAAAACAAAAAGCATGATAGTAAAAATTCAAAATATGTTTGTTTTATTGTTTATTTAGTGCCTAAATATATATATATATATATATATATATATATATATATATATATATATATATATATATATGGCATTCAGAGAAGAAATTGTGAAAAGCATAAAATATGTTCATACTTTATGTTATAGCTCTATATATCTTGCAGATACGTGTAACGCCCACTCAGTACCAATGCGTTCAAAATGCTAATAATGTGGACTGGTAATGCAAATTGAAGTACATCATAAATCAAATTATTTAATATTATTTTTCAGGTTTATTGTGTATAAATTGCCAGGAGGAAAATCCTCACATTATCTTTTACCAAATGCTGCAGCGGCCTGGACAGGTGCTGCAGATATAGATGCCGCACAGCAACCAGTTCATTCTACGATGAACCTCTATTTTGCTTCAGCAAACAAGGACCGTGCTAATATTGTAGCTTACAGTAATTATCCACCACATTTTAAATTTGAACTTCCCATGAGTCCTGGAAAAGGTCTGTAAAAAATTTAGTTCATTCTGATTATGGCATTAATTATTTTTCATTTAGGTGTAATAATAGCGGAAGAGCAAAATAAAGGATTTTGGTTGGTACACACAGCAAAATATTTTCCAAATATAGCAGGAACAGTAGCAACTTTATTTTCCAATGAGAAGACCACAAAAGATGCCGCTGCATTTTTATGCATGTCATATTCTGATGTTAATTTGAGGGCTGTTGGTATACAGTTTTATTTTATTAAAATTGAATTCAAAAACCCAAATAATTTTAGCAAAAATAATCGATTATGAACAACCCATCATATATTTTACTCAGCGATCTTCAGTACAAGCCACTCAGGCTTTCTACGATTCAGCTGAAATTCAGACACTTATTAATGGATTGCATAAATATCAGCCGATTGGAACTGTTTCTGGTGATAGCATAAGAACTTTGACTGCACCAGGAACTGTCAAAATATTTGCAACGGCGCCAGTGGCATATTCATCTGGTACATCTTAATTCATAAAACTAATGAAGAATATATTAAACAGGAAAAATTTTGTATTTTCAGATATATATTCAAATTATGTTGTTAAAATTCTGAAAAANACTTTGCAAGTTTACACACCTGGAACAACCACAACTGTTTTGAGAAAATCATGCGCTGGCACGTTGAAAGTGGAAAACGTATTAGGACCAATAACCGTTAGTGATACTGTAATTCCGATAGAACAGGACAGTGCAAGATGGTCAGTTCAAAAGTCTGATAGTGATTTTGTATGCTTAAGCAATACTGGAAGAACGGTATGATTGGATTTGTTTTTTAATTTTGCCTTTACTCAATTAGAAATCTATTAGGCTGACGATGCAAAACATGGAGCAACCGTTGCTTGCATTTTGAGCGCAGATGCAACCACCTTGTTCAGAAGCATGATTACCACGCAAAATTTGGATGCATGCCCGTAATATTAGTGAACCATATACTGATGCAATTATGTTAGCAAACTTTTCTAAAAAGCCAAAAATAAAGTTTTATAAATATATATTGAAATTTCAGATTATTGAATTGAATTTAGTGTTAGCCTGCAGTATTAATGTAAATCAATAGCGCTGCTTGAAAAGTGTATAACAGACAATGCTATTGCTATTTTGCAGCACAATTTGCCATTTCCTTTTTTGGCATTGTTTTTGTGTAATTTCACCAAATGTGCTTTAACTGTTTACTCAGATTTATCCATATTTTTCATATTGCCTGTTCACTGATGATACGCTGTCCCACATTTAACATTAGTTGGTGAATAATTGCACAGTTTATGATTTATGCAATTTCATTTTCTATTCTGAGTTGATCTGGTATTTGATGTTGGTTATTTATCCAAGTTTGATCTTTGACGTCACTGACTTAATTAATTTACCATATAGTCGAAATTGTAGTGGTATTTATAATAGTTTTGTAGTAATATTTTACTTTTTCTAAAGAAAAGTTTTTACCGTCTTTTCAAAGTGATAGCGTCTTTGTCTTTAAAAACAATTCTTTTAAAAGGTCTGATAGTTTCAGATTTTACTGACTGCTGAATATCATTATTTCAAGCAGTACATTGATTTTCTAATTTTACTTTTTTGAATTTACCTTAAACAACAAACAATATTCTTGGTGTATCAACTTTCTAGCTACCTTCAGCGGCAAATATGTGATACATATAGGCAAATATATGGTATATAATGTTTTATTTTGTAACAACAAAAGTGTTAGCTATATTACAGCATACATAACGTATGAAATGCAATAATAATTAATAAATATAGAAAAGCGCCACTTCTGAATTTTGGGATAAAGTTACAAAAATCAGTTGCTTGTGATTTTACAATAATAATGTCCTTCGTTAAGCCACCCTTTTTATCTTTGTCTACACTCAGAATTTATCATTATAATTTGTGCGGTTAAAGGTTTAGCACCTTCTTTTGATTTTAGGTCTTGCTGGTTGTGTGAGATACAAACTGATTCATTATTATTTGTCTCAGAACGAAACAATTAACAGTAAAGTAGTAGGCATAGCTCAACAGATTAGTATAGATATTAAATCAGATATTAAAGCTACAAGTAGCTACAGATATTAAATGAGCATGTTCATTTTGTCTGTGTATGAGTTCATACATTAACACAAATAACTTTTTATGCTTATGCTTATGGCTATGCGCCTAATGGCTTCCATTAGCTAAACTTAGGAAGCAGTTTTGAAGCGCCTTTTACCAACCGGTATCACCATCCCGCATGAAGGATTTTTTACAATTTGATGCACTCCAACACAAGTGGTGCAATTAATACTCGCTTAAGCTGACCAAAAGCATTTTAATTTCTGAGTCTGTGACTTCTGAGTGTATGCACGAAGCAGCTCTACCATACCTGAGAATTTTTTTACAAACGTCAGAAATGACCGGTCGCTTTCATTACTGTGGGTTCAGGCCAATTCTGTACAGCTGCGTTTTTCCGGATCTACCAGTACCTGTTCATTGTATTCAACTGTTGCCATGCTAGTGCAAAGAAAAAAGTAACGAAAGTCTGGATAGCAAAAGAAAAAGTAACCATGCTATAGTAAAGTAGTAACCAAACAGATAACCCATGCTTCATGTTTGCCAACAAGAATAGCTAGCAATGATTATTCGATGGCAGAGCATACGCGGGGCTATTACTAAGATTAAGATTATACATATTGAAAATGCTTGTATTATGAAACTTCGCTTTTTATTAAAAAATCAGTTATTAGGAAGTATAACTAGATGGACTTTTAGGTTCTCAGTAGAATAGAATAGATGACCGTAAAGCATTTATCATATGAATTAAACTCAGCCTAAGAACTGAAGCAGAAAATTACAGCAAAGCCTCCAGTTGATTATCGCTAGCTTTACAAACTCATTTTAATGTTCATTTGCCTCAAGCATTTCTTTTGCAGCAGTAGGAACTTCTATGAATAAAATTTTTTATATAAAGCCAAAGTTAATGGGTGATCTACTGTGTAGTTATTCAGTAATGAGTGCAAGAAAAACGGAAATGATAACAGTACTGAATTCCTTAAATTACTTTAATTCCATAACTCCCCCCCCCCCCAGCATACTCAGGTTGCGTAAAAGAATTTTCACACTTGTCATTTCTTTATTGACATATTTTATTCATATTTTCTGCCTTTAGTTCTACCATTTTCTCTGTGTTAATTTAATTAAAAATAACATTCTATGTATGTTTTTGAAATGTTATGATCAAACTGAACTTATGCAAATTCATTTAAACTGACCCAGAGCAAATATCATGGTTTCAGTAAAGCTTAGATCTCTTAAAAAATATGGTCATCATATGGTACCAAATGTAATTTATTAATTTGGATTGTGACCATGAATATTAATAAATAATGAATTTTCAAAAGTAACAAATGTATCAAAGCTAACCAAGTGAAAGAAGTCAAAAATAAATCTGTAAAATTCATCAGAAAAACTGTTCTAAAAACTTAGGCAATTTTCATTTTTGGCAATGGGAATTTCTTCCGTTAGTTTTCAGCAAAGCACTACAACAATGAGAAATTTTATTTCATTGTCAAAAAAAAATTTAGATTGCATACAGAAGCTGTACGTTCAACAAATTTTTTTAAGAAAACCAACTGAAACAATATAATAAATCTTAATGTATGCAGTAAAATGGATATTTTTTGTTCTGTATTTTGCAAATGAAAGAGGTAATAAATAATTTTCAAAAACAATTTCTCACTATCAACTTAACAAAATTAGCAGTTAACAAATTAAACCAACAATTGTCCATAAAATATATTTAAAAATATAAATAATAACAATGATCATTTAATTACTGTCTAATTAAAATTCAGTCTTGTTATTACTCTGTTTCTGCTAGCGTTACTTGCAGCGGTTGAAGATAGTTTACCTGAAAATATTTAAAGAATATTCCTCAAATTATACTTTTCAAAAGTAAAAAAATCTCTATTAATTACTGTCTTCATCAGATATGGTCTTATCTGGAGGTGTTTCCAGAACAGTCTGAACGCCAAATTTTTCAAGTCTGCTTTTGGCACGCCGAAATAAAGAAGGTAAACGCTGCTTGAACAGAGGAGTGGCCGGGGCTAAAACTTTGTCTGCATCCTGATCTACAAAAGAAAGCACATCACATCTCGGCTGTTGCACATAAACATTGCGTTAATAGTATTTGATTACAAATTTTTATTAAGAACCAAAGAACAAACTATACAGTTCTCTAATTCATTCCAAATTCAACTAAATTATGTAAAAAAGAGAAAAAATAATGACAATCTCTTTTGTATGGCTAGCTGTAAACAATTATAATATACTCTGTGATTTTTCTAGTTCGTTATATTAATTAATTTTTTTAATCGACAAATATATTTATTTATTTATCATATTCATGTTTAGATATTCGAAAAACTAACCTGACTGTGTTTTCGATCGTTTGGCAGGCAATGGAGACATACAATCAGAAGAAGAATCATCTTCTAATTGCACTGCTGGCATCGATGACTCACTAACATCTATAAGTAACAATAACTATTATTATACTGTAATAAATAATTAAAATGGCTATGATAAAAGTTACCAGAAAAAATACAGCTGTAATTCGAAAAGTTGGGTGTCGATTTAACGCGATTAATACCCATTATTAAAGACTTCCGTGCTAAAATAAATAAATAAATGAATATAGGTAATTTTCAATAAAATCATCAAATAGCAACATACTCTCTGGGCTCCACGGTTCATTAGCATCGGAAGATATATTTGCAAAATTTGGACTAGAAAGTGATTTACCTCGAAGAGCTAAATTAAAATTTAGAATATATAATCCAACATTTCAATAAATTTAACTAAAAACATTAAACATTTTCACTTTTCAAAATTTTTTTTTTATTGATTATCAAATTACTGGTTTCAAATCAAAATGAAAAATGAATTTTCTTTCAATATAAATTTCCCGTTTTAAATTATTACATAAATCTGGTGTGGTGGATTCTTCCAAACTGTGAAATCCCTTCGGTGTGCAAGGAGACAACGCTGATTCGGGCACTAAACGACAATAAAATTGTCAAATGAAAGCAAATATAACATATTCATTTTAGAAAGTAATGTAATAAATAAACATTTCATTTATTATAATTTTTTATTTCTTTTGCAACTTACTGAGACGTTTTAACATTTCTGTATGCTTTTCAGGAGTTTTTAAAAGTAGTGAATCATCACAAAAACTTCCAGAAGATGACAGCATCTCTTCCAGTTCTTCTGAAATATTTTCAAAAATGTTCAATTGAAAAAGTTCATTCAAACAATAAATGAATAATTTAAGAAAAATATAAACTTGAAAGTTTCACAGTCGTCGGTGACAAGCCACGGTACACACTATACAGTGACTGAAAAGATGATTGTTCGGGGCTTTTCATCCCTGAAAGTGAAATTCAATTTTTTAAAATAATTAATTAACATTGTTTATTAAAACAGCTTCTTACTATATTTTGTAAAATCAACCGAATGCTCTTGTTCTGCTGTAACTTTAACAAAACGATGATGTGGTATTTCTAACAAACTGCAAGACTTTTTCAATGGATTGCACATCCTATAAAATAATTGATATTGAAAAAGAGAAAAAATCCCCCAAACAATCAACTTTAGTAAATCATAATACTTTTTAAATGAAAGATCACTTTTTGCCTTATCTGTATGCCTAGATGGAATTTTTTCTGTCTGCGAAATACGCTCCAAAATTTTTAATTTCGAAAAAACAGTATCCTCTCCCATACGCGTAACGTCATCTTCACTGTCGGATTCCACAAATTTACGATACTTTTTCAACTTTGAAGGCAAGGACACATTGAGCAACATATAAAGGCATGTTAAATGCCTTGGTAAATGTTTTGAAAGCCTAAAATTGCATTTTAATACACCCGTAAAAATTAAACAGAACAACATAACTATATTTCAATAATTTTCAAAACATATGCACTAAAATATAATTGTAAAAAGTAAAAACTGAAACTAAACATATTCACACAATTGCCTTTGCAAATGTTTGAACTTAAACTTCCTCGTGATGATAATACTAAAATTAACCCATTTATAATTTTAAGTGAAACAATTAGCAGCTTCCTTGTATAATCCACAAAACTTTATAAAACATCTGGTATCTAAAATCGGTCGTGGCAAAAACTGTTTCACAGAAATATTCCACTTCCACTTAATAATATTGACATGCTGATTTTCAACAATTTAAATTATCAAAACGCTTACTTGCAAGATGATTTTAAATGCTGAAAAGCAGGCACTACTTACATTGGAAAAACAAAGTTCTCTAATATTTTATTCAGTGCTTTTGATCCTTCTAATAGAGTAACAGCTTGAAAATAATCCGCTACCTGAATTAATAAGAAAATCATCGTAAGAACACAAGTATAACAAATTTTTACATTATTCAAAGTATCTCGCTCTAAAACTTTATCTTCTTTGGTTTTGCCCGACAAAACGGCTAGATAAAAGAAGCCCTGTAATTTGTACCTGAAAATATATAAATTTCAGTAAGCAAAATTTTTCAAGGTGATCAAAATCCACTCACTGCTGGGTTTTGGAAAATGCAGAGTAAGGAAAATTCGATGTTTTCTTCCGGAAAGCAGAAAAGGAGCAAACAATATTCTCTTCCAGAAATTTCGCAACCCGTTCCTTATAATATCATACAGCTAATGCCATTAAAATAAATGAATATTTTGCGTAAAACTTACCGATATCTTTCTCACCGTAGTCACCGCCTTGATTGAATTAGAAGTAGATGTGGAGCATTCATCATCTTCTTCCATAATACCGTAAAGAGAATCATCACCAGTGCAGCAAAAGTTGACAGAAAAATAATTTTCAAGAGCAACTAGCACATTAGTGAATACATTTTCCGCATCAATTTGATTAGTCATTGATTCACAATATTCTCGAACTTTACCGGCCAAATCAGACAGTGGTATATCTAAAATAAACAAAATTTTCATTAAAAAAACCAAATATAATCAGCTATTATAAATAAATGAATATAAAAAAATAGACTAATAGTCATACCTTTTAAAAAGGAAAATTCTTCACCGAAGGAGTTACAACTATCAAACATTTTAATTTAAAATATATTTTTTGTAAAAAAACAATTAAAAAATAAAATCAACAATTTCCATTAAAAGATTGCGCCACGTGCTGGTCGGCATGGTAATTTGAAAGACACATTTTGCGTTAGATTACAAAAGTGATAATAAAGGTTAATAAAAAGTAACCAACAATTAGTAAAGGCGGCAAACAATGGTTGAATTCAAAAATTGAAAAATTTATTTTTATAATTAAAATTATGTTGATTATTTGAAAATATTTTTAGTTTTATTCAATACTTGTTCGTTTTACTGAATTAAATATGTTTTAAATAAAATTAATCAACTTTAATTTACTGATTAGATCGTAAATTGATATTTAACAAACAAACGTATGGGACTCTTGTTATTGCATTTTATGTTGACTATATGTCCAACTGAAATGATACTTTCAAAAGAGAAGATTGCATGGAAACAAACCCTTACACTTTATCAGCTGACTGTAGATACTGGTGTTGTGATTGGTCAGATTAAATTCAAATTAATTTGGCTAACTCATCGCATGACCGGATTTTTTGCTTCATCAATTGTTTGCTGTCAGCTGTGCACGTAGCTATTAAATCCAATTGATTATTGGTGTTGACGTGTTTAGTGTCTTTATCCCACTCTGACACATCTGCTCAATTTTTAAAAACTTATTTTCATTTATGCTAATTTATGTTATAACTGTTTATGCACAAAATAGTAGGAGTAAATTTTATTTGTTGCACCAAATGAGTATACTTATAATTGGCTTCTGGTTTCACATTAAGTATTCTCACTTCAAATAATTTTCACAATAGAAAAAGAATGCAGTTCAGATTTTTTTTATTCACGCTTTTTTGTTTACACTTCATTTTTTAATCCATGCGCAACATTTATTTAATTAATATTTTTGTAAAATGACATCAGCCTATTCGCGTGGAAAAAATATTTTTTAAATTAAATAATGATTATGTGTACTGAATTTAAATAAAAGCTTACAAGCTGAAATCCGTTTTTAAATTAAAATTCTTAAATTCATTTACATGTTGCAAAATTAGTTTCTACATTTGTTTCAAATTTTAATTATTTAATTCTAATTTTAGTATAAAATAGCTAAATTTGAATTTTTTGAAACTCCAAGTAGTTTTATGTATTCAAATTAAATCACCATGTAATTAACGAGCAAACAGCAATTAATTTTTGTAGCAGCAGCAATTGCACAATTTGTAAAAACACTTGGAACATTTACATAAAAGATTGAACGATATATAGCAGATTTGTCACTGAAATTTTTTAAAATTAATTTATTTTTCAAAAATAGTTTTTTCAATTCTCAGCACAATCAGAAATTCCAAGAAATCTTGTGCTAAATGGTAAAATATTTTTTACTTTATAAAATTTTCTTTATTGATGGCAACATATTAATTGAAATCAGCTATTTGAAATAAACATATGTTTTTTTATATTATTTTTAGTTCTGTGTTGTTTGAAAATGTTTAACTATGTAAATATTAAAATAATTTTTGCAATATACTGTAAGATTTAATTATTATAACATATTGAATACTGAATAAATGCAAAATAAGAAATAAAGTTAATTTTATTTTTTAATTAAAGGATTTTTTGCAAAATTTACTTCGATTTCAAAACAGAAAGAAAATTTTAAGAAAAGAAATATCTGAATACCTAGCTTGCATATTTATTATAAAATAACATTTAACATTTAATGAATTGTAATTTTGATTTATTTATTTATTCACTTTAATTCAGTGAGTACAGTTTTAGCAGAAAATAACAACAACAATAATGATAATTTTGGAATATGTTATGTTAGCATTTGTGTTGTCAACGATGTAAGCATAAAGGTATTATCAGTAGAGTTACGTCATTTTAAAATCTTGCAGACGTAGAAAGTTTAATTCTTCAGTTTCTAGCAGCTTATCATTAGCTGCGTTCTGTTGAAGCTCAAATATTTGCACAATAGTTATGGGGTTAATGTTAAGAAAGTATGCTTGACAATTTGCTTGATATTTAAAAAATTAAAAAGAAATTGTTGTTGAGCAATTTGATAAGAACTTATTAACTTGAAAATAATATTAATTGTTATTGTTATTGCTATTTCTTTTGAAATAAGTGACATCCATTTTTGTCTTTTATTTCATACTACAAATACTACAAAAGTTTAGTATTTTATTTCAGTAAATTTGTCATTACGACATCCAAGTTTACGACAATTTTTACAAATATAAAAAATGCAAACCAATTTTCTCAATGTTATATATTACATATCGTTTAATTGTAATGTAGATGTTATGTATTTATAATTAAATTTGAATTTATTAAATTTTCATCATCATAACAAATCTATCGTGTCGTCATCGGGATAGCCAATTAACATTCTCGTAGATTCAGAAGTTGTACCAAGCAAACCAAAGCAAAGACCGCCAATACAACGTTCAGTTGGATGACATTGCGCATTCCTTTGACAGGAATAATTTCTCGGAACTGCTGGAATGCAATGCCTTCTAAAACAAATTGACTGCCCAGGACATTGATTTCTTGTAGCACATTTGCCTGCATTTGGAACGGCTAAAAAGGGATTGCTTATAAAAATACCAAATCTAGAAAATAACAATTTCAACTGAAATAAGTGCAGAAATTTTCTTATTAACTTCATACCTTGCATGTGAAGTTGTAGATTATTTTGTCAAAAACTGAATCTCAATATTATTCTTACATTTTTTTTATTTCAATGAACAGTTTATAACTATAGAATTGGAAAATAAACAATGAAAAATGAAAAATTTACAAGCTTTGTGATTGATTATGAGTAATGATTTAGCTTACTTATCAGTTTTGCACAGATGCCATTTTTGCATCCAACGATAAGTCTTTCATGTGCAGGCAACTGTCTTCTGCAATCTATGTCTCTGCTGCATCTTTTTGTCTGACCATACAGAGCTTCGGCAGAAATGCATTGTCGACGAAAGCAAAGAGCCAAATTGTTGCACTGACTGCTTTGCAAGCATGCATCTTAAAAATTTACAATTAAATTTAAAATCAATTTTCAATTCAATAAGCATTGAAGTTTTAAGTCCAGTATCAAAATATTTGATATTATACTAATTTAAACATTTATTATGCTTTAATAAGGTATTTCTTTGAATAACTCATTTCATTTTTAACCATTTTAAAGCGCAGTAATGTTTTTAATTAGGAATGCTTTTCCGTTGAAATCACCAGAATCAGAAAATAAACTTCTATTGTTCTAAAAATGTTGAAACTCTTGTGATGACTTTGCTTAGCGTTACAGTTTAATTTGTTTTTTTAATTAATATGTTTTGCTTTAAATAAAAATTTAAATTTTCACAGAATTAAATATAGAAATTTGAAATATTTGTTCCATTCCTATTTAATCTTTTTAAGATTTTTCTTGTATAATATCTTGTGAAATTAAAATTCAAAAAAACATTTGAATATATGGAATAAAAAATGCTTTATTAAAAAATTCTACAGTTTAAAAGTTAAAATGACAATTTGATGTGTAAAAACAGATAATGTATAAGTATTAATCATTATGATAAAGTGGATAATATGATAAGCAAATAATACTGAAATTAAACATTTACTTGTGAACGTGAAACAGAGAGCAGTGAGAGAAATGATGATCACTTTCTGCATATTTAGCGTACGTTGGTATGTATGTATGTATGTTCAGATCGTTTCAAAGCGGTTTTTAAAGAATTATTTGAGACAATCACCATAGCATGTGTATTTGTAATTCAATTAATCAGTTTACACAGAACTGCTGCTTTGTTTCTCAAAATGTTACTGTTCATCTGTTTTGCATTACGTAATTATAAACAAAGAGTATCCGTTAGCATGATGTAAAAAATATTTATTAATTGCATAAAGAATAAATTGCAGCCCACCTCCTTTGATGAATTTTTAGATTTGCCTCTTGTCTGAGTATGCTTACGTAAAATCCAGAAGTATAATATCATTTTCATTTGTACTTTGCTATTCAAATAATACAATTACAACAAATAAATATGTTTCATTGAAAATTCGTAGAACTGACATTAAGAATTTTTTTAGCTGCGACAATTTTATGCATTGTATTTATGACAAAGCTGTAAGAAGAAAAAGCAGCTGAAAACATAACAAATGTTTTATTTAGTCATTCGACATCATTTTGCTTGTTTTATATTTGTACTTATTTTTATTAAACTAACACATTCCAACGAGACTTTGCACCAGACTAGCGGTTGATGAATTGTTTTTATATCTGTGAGATTTTATTATTTTTATTTATTTATTAAGCGAATATCAAGTTTTTAAGAATATTTATTAAATAAATTTTTTTGATATGCTAAAAACGTTCGCTGCACAAGCAAGCTTTTGCAGAAATTTCAGTTTTGGGAACTAAAACAAATTTCTTCCTTAAATAAGTGCATTTTGCATCAAAAATACATTTACATAAACAAAAAGGAAAAACATAAAGTTGTTGGTGTATTTTTTAAAAAGTGATATATTAAATCTTTGTATGATTAATTGTATGTATGTAATTTTTGCATAATTTATTTTGGACCTATAAGTAGTCCGCAACCTTATAAAACGTGATGCTAAAGTAATTTATTCTTTAGTATTGAGGAGTGCATTACAATTACAAGACAAACTGCTAAGCACGTCCGTTTAGATAACATGGTCTATCAATTAAGAAAAAATTAATTATAAAATCAAATCAAAATTAACAACCAAAAATGGTTGACCAAACACAAAACATGGTTAATTCTACAAGTACCATTTTGCACTTCAGCAAAGTAAAATATTCAATGTATTGATATGCACAATAATTTAACATACTGAATTCACCCAATACACAAATTATTAACAGCATTGTCTTTTAACTCTCGAATTATCAAGGGATCAGAATTGACCCATCTCCCACTTAAACTGAATCAACTTAATGTAGACGCTATGAAATCGCATAATTTTGTCAGTAGCATCCTTTTGGAAAATTTACTTTTATAAAAGAATTATTTCCGTTTTTTTCAAGTGATGCAACAAAAAATATTAGCCTGTACTCTGCTCCAAGCAGTTAATTTGTAAATTGCAGTACTTCAGTCCTGGCTAATGCAGTTGTAATTTTTCCAATTATATTGTAAGGCAGTTATAAAGCAGATTAATTAATCTCAGAAGTCTTGATATATGTATTAATAAGTTAAATTTTGTTGGATAAAACTGACTGTTAAGCTACTTCATGGTTGCAGTGTTGTCTACGCATCACACGGATTGCATCATATTGGATGAGGCTAATAATCTCAAACCTGCTGGCATTTTCTACTATAATCAGTGCAAGAGAGCTGTGGAAGCGCTTGATAAAATGGTCAAAGAATACAGCACTTGGCAAGGTTCCAAATGATGGCCAGTGGTTCTCTTTACGAACGTCTTCAATATTGCAGCCCTGAATGTGTTCATAATATTTCTATTCATCTTGCTTTGGTCAAGCGTTGCATCAACTGAGGTTGTTTTTAAAGCAATTAGGGCTAGATTTCGCTCTACTTCACATCCAGAGGCGAGCAAACACGGTTTGTATGTGGTAAAGTCAGTTAAATTATTCGACGTTATAATCGAGGCGAACACAGTGTATTCACATTTACCCTTATACATATTAAAAAATCTACGGTATGGAATACAAAAAATCGAAATAAAAAATATTTTTTGAAATTTATAATGTGCAATTTTGTTTTTAAAACATTTCTCACAAAGTATATCAAAATTAGGCAAAAAATTAGGGTAAATAATTCCTAATTTTATATTAAAAAATTAGGGGTCAGAACGGATCCCCATTTTCCAAACTTGATGCTAAAATGTGTTTCTAACTGAAGGGTAAATAATTCAATGATTTTAACCGTTCAGTGTTTTTAATAATAGCACTGCTCCTTGTTGCAATTATAAACAACTCCAATAAATTAATTATAAAACAGTTTCAAATATATATAAAATCATATTATTAAGTTTTATAAAACAAAAACTTAAAGAACAAATATAATTCATTATTAAATGCAAATTTTTAGTTCATTTTTATTTGCATAAAGTTTATTCCAGTAGTACATAATTAAGCAGACTGATTCAATATAATACATTTCAATTTGTAATTGTTTTCATAATAAATGTTTGTTTATTAGTTATAAATTAAATTGAAATTTTTTATTCATAAGTAAGTCTTAACTTTATTATATAGAAACATATACTCAACATGCATACCATATTAATTGTGCATTGTTTGGTCTTTTTAGTTCCATCTATTTCCTTAATATCACAATCGAATGGCGTGAGTTCTTCATTTGTCGTTTTGTTTGTTCGACTCATTTTCAAGTGTTTAAATACTTGTTTGCAATATACGCATTAAACGTAATATTTGGATAATATTTTCAATGTTTAGCCAACAAAAAATATTTTTGTTATTCAAACAGCCTCTACATTATTTACACCGCAATATAAAAAATTACTTCAAGTAAAGTGAACACCTGAAAAGTTTTAACTGCTGAACAATAAATAAATAATAGGCATATGAAGTTTTTAATAAAATAATTACAATTATCATTATATAATGCAAATACTTTTTGCTGTCTTTGAAAATATTTCGGCAAAGCAGAAACACTGACATTTGGTGTACTAACAATGACGCATGCATAATTGTAAGTAAAAGCACATATACATGTAACTATAAAGTTTTTAATATATAATAGTTTTAAAAAATTAGCATTTTGATGAAAAGTAGTAGCAACTAGCTTTTTAACAATTTGAGAATACATAATCTAATGACTTTCTTGCAGTGAATTATTTTTTAGAAATGGATTTGAAATAACGGCATTAGTTGCAATTTTTAAAACAAAAGTTTTGCTTGTCTTTATTTTTCAAGTTTTCTAGCTTTACTATTTGTGTATTTTCTGAGAATTATAAGTGATCAATTTATTTAATAATTTATCATGTTAAGGCTACTGATTTATGGATTATCAGTAGATATTGGTGTGCTTTCATCTCTACTTTATTTTCCCAATTTCTTATTTTACTGCTTTATTTTTGGTTGCTTTATTTAAAAAATAATAGAAGCTCTATGTTTTGCAATTAAATTAGTATAAACATTAAAATTTAAATCCTTTATTTTAAATTAATTAAAAATATTTTAAAATCCTTTATTTCATTTATTTTTAGTTCAATGCTAAGCTTATTTTTAATTATCTCTAATTTGTAGTTTATTTTTGAGTGATTATGTTAACTAAAACAATTAATTTTGCAATCACTTAATTTCAGATGACGTTATTATTGAAAATAGTCATTGCATTGCTATTGAAATATAATGTTATTTGAATTATTTTTTGAAAGAAAATCTCAATTACTCATAATTTAGCATGCAATTGACATTATATATACATGCATATAACATTATATATGCAACATGAGATTTATAAATATAATTTAAATTAATTGTCAGAAAATTTTAAGAAAAATGTGTAAAGTAAATTGTACATATGCAAACATATATTACGCTAACAGGTCATTCAATAATAGTAGTAGACAACAGAAAATTGCATATTGCAGTAGTAAGTGCAGCAAAAGAAATAATAATGTATAATATGCATAATGTATTCTACATTCCTTAAAAGCCTTTAATAATAGCAAACTGTTTAATATTTTAACAATGAATATATTTACAGTATATTCTTAAGGAATATTAATGAATCAAAAAGTAGCTGCTATTCTAAAACGTTGAAGCATAAATATGTTTTATAAAAAAATAATGCTTTTATTAATTTTAAAAGCATTTGTTTATTAACTTTATATTCCTCTTTTTATTGTGCTTTTTAGAAGGCCCTTTCCATTAGCAGCCTCTAAATTAGTTAGAATCCGCTTTAAGAATTTAATAATTTTTATAATGAAATAAAAATTATGTAAAATCTAATCTTTACATAAAGAAATCTTTACCCATCTTTAAATCATTTTACTAATGAAGATTAAGATGCGTCATACCAAGAATTTTGGAAACGAATTTATTTGCACATTTCAATCCAATATTTATTTAAAAGACGCTTATTTTATGGAAACGAATGGAAAAAAATTTTCTCACATGGTCCTGCATGTGCTACTATTAATTTTTTGTATAAATATGCAGCATTTACTTATATTTTTTATTCGAAAGATTATTATGAATAAAAAGTTATTATATATATATATCTATCTTAATTGATATGTAAAAGTTTAAACATTTTTAATTTGAAATTTGAAATATTTTCTAAATGAATGTAAAATATAATTAAGATTAGAAATCAGATGTGTTTATTTTTTAAATGAAATTTAATATTTTAATTGTTTTCTAAAGTAAATGCTGCACATAATAACATTTAAGTGCAACAATAATTAGAAAATCTATTATTTTATTTTCTAAGATTTTCAGTTTACTTGTCAGAGATAACAAAATTATATAATATAAACAAAAATAATTTCACTATTATAAAATCATTTTCATGAAGGAATTTGAAACTGCAATTTATATTTAAAATTATATTACCTTTTCTTAGTAAATTCTTGTGTAATTTTAAGACCAACCTATTAATGCCTTCTGCTTTATTTTTAAATTTACATCAAAATGGAATGAAATACAACTAATTATAAAATTTTTAATATTTTAGTTATAAATTTATTTCATATCTTTGAATTATTACAAATTTATTTTTACTAGTGACATTTAAAATTTTGATTTTAATTTTTGAAATTATTATTTGTTGTCCAGTCTGCTGAATTTTTTACTTTACAGTTACTTTATTTTTCCTTTACAAAAAAAACAATATGCTTTAATAAAATTAAAAGGATTAATTTATTTATAAATTTATTAGAAAATTAAAAATTTGACAAATAAATATGATCATATTGAAATCTTGAAATTAAATTATGACCAAAAAATTTTTTTTGTAATTTATCTTAATCAAACTTTTTCTTATTATATGGCATATTATGGCAACGATGAAATCTTAATGAGTTTCAAATATTCGAATATTAAATCAATATTTTCAAGCACCAGTAATCTTAATTTACAATGATAATTTCAAATTTGAAAAAGTTTGTCAAGTGATTCATTTTTCTACTAATAGCGCAATGCATAAGCATGAAAGATTAACAGAATTTCTGAAAATGCATGTGAATTGTTTCTTAATAAAGCATCACCGCCGGCTGTTCAAAATTTTAACTATGTTTATTTTTCAAGATTTGTTTCCTATAAAATATGAAATGCATTATAATACAATACTAGTAGTTATTATTGATTAATTAATAAGTAAAAATTAAAATTTTATGTAGATATCTGTTTGCTTTGAGATTTCTAAAAAAACTTCTTTCATTAATCTGTTGCAGCATTTTGCAGAAAGATGGTCATTATGAAGCACATTTTATCAGTACTTTTCTTGATTACTTACATGAAGGAAGCAAGTATGGGTCTGATAAAATGCATTTGTTTCAGAATAAACTTGAAATTTTAAATTTAACTTTAAAATATTAAATTTATATATTAATATTTTTTTTATACATACACATGCTTTAAAACAATTTGTTTACCTTCAATTAGTGATATTTATTTTTATTTTTCAAGGTATTCATAATTTTATTATTTAAAAAAATGTTGTTTTTAAATTTATTTTAGATGGATGTTTACGGCATGATGCTTGCAATCCAAAAAATTCTTTGTGTTTTTTGCGTAAATGTATTGCCGCTGATTTACTACCAATGAACTCGTGTACTACTAATGCTCAGTGCTTCACACGAGGTATTGGTGTTGGCAATCTTGGACGAGGATGCAAAGAGGGACAGTGTTATCACATAAAAAGTATGTCATATGATATAATCAATGCAGACAATATGCATTTCAAAATCAGTAGATATTTCAATAATACAGCATACCCAATTTTAAGTTATCAAGTGGACATTTTGTCCAATTTGCACTTGTAGATTTGAATTTGAATAATTACATTTCAGCATCACCAGGCAATTATGGCTGTGTAACTCAGGAACAATGTATTGGACAATCAATTTGCATACGTCGGCATTGCGTCTATGCAGAACCATCAGGGCTTCGTTGTGGACGATGCGGCAGTTGTCCACTTGGGGAGCGGTGCATCGGTGGTTTGTGTTTCCAACCAGTCAGAGATTATAACTCTTTTACAAATAAGCGAAGGGACATGGTTGAAATGTTAGCGGAAACTTTCAAAACTGCAATATACCAACAGTTTCCTGAATATGCTGGCACTCTTGATTCTGCTTTGCAAAAATGTGGATTAGAATAACATTTTTCTAAATAATATAATAAAATAAATGCAATTTTTAAAATAACATAACATATGTAACAGGGATATTGACCGTTTTAATATAATTATTTCAAATAAACGTTATAGAAAATGTACCGTGAAACATTATAAAACTCAACGTGAAAACAAAAGTAACCTTAATAAACCAAGTCAATTGTATTTTGTCAAATATCATTTTGGCACATAGTGTAAGCATATCATTTGGAAAATAATTTTTTTCTTGTTCATTTCGTAAATTCTATTTGTAAATAATGTAAAAGCTTTCTAAGCTACACTAATTAAGAATAAACGAGGTGAAAAAGAATATGCATCAAATAATTATTCATCATTGCAAAAATATAATTTTGATTGACATTTCATTATATATTTGCATATATTTGCATGAAATATTTTTCAGTTTATGAAACTTCGATTTGTAATTTATTAATAAACTGCAATGAGGTTTTTAGTATTATTTAATATTATTTACCAATATTGTTTCAGATTTTTTCTTTACTACAGATAATTTGAAAGCAAAAACCAAAATTGCAAATTATTTGGAACAAAATAGCTGACGTGTTGAATAAAATCAAAATTATTTTTCCTCATCAAAATAACAAAAATCAAAAATAATTATAGAAAAAACGAAAATTATGACAACAGCCTCTTTGTTTTTAATAAATGAAATTAATAATTAACCAAAACAAAAAAATACTAAGCACTATGAATTAGAGGAGATTGTATGTAGCAGCAGCCAATGTAGTTGGAAAGGAAAATTAGGCTAGTCAAAATAAGCTGGAAAAACACGTCTAATCTGGTCTCTCAACAAAGCTCATTTTATTAAATAAATGAAATGAAATGAAAATATCCTGTTTAGCACGCAAAAGTAAAAAAAAAATGTAAAATGCTATTCTCTACACATATTCTACCAAAGAAGACATTTATTTATTAATTATGATCAGTTTAAAATTTTGATTTCTAAATTATTTATTCCAAACAACTTTACAACCAAGAGAATTTTTTAATTATTTCTTATTTAATTAAATTTTTTTTCTTCTTTTTTTAGCGCAAAAATAAATTTTAACAAATTCAATTTTTGCCAGATGAATTTTTGCTTCTGCTGACCAGTTTTATGGAATATGATAAATATAGTGTGAAAATAACCTAAAATTTTTTTGTAAACTCTTTTTTAATTTTTCAACTGAATTAATACTATTTTTTGTTATTAACAAATTTATTATTATTCTCAGAATGAACTGCATTACATGTAGTTCCAAAACTGTATTTTGAAATCCATCTAAATAATGTAAGGAATAACTTATAAATATAAATTTTGTTTGTTTTATCCATTTTTATTCAGAGATTATTATAATTCATATTGAAAATAATTTCTGAAAATTTTTTTGCAATTTATTATAATAATTTTTTATTATAACAGCAGAATTTTCGTAAAATTTTGAAAAAATGTCAACAATATAAGTTTACTTTTCTTTATCATTTTTTAAATCAAATTTGCATATTGTAAAATGATAAATAATTTTTGAAAAAATAATTTGTTTGCAATTATAATTTAGAATCAATAAGGTGTTCAATGGTTTCTTGTTATACATTTGCAACTGCTGGATTATGCTTATTAATTTCAATTGCAAGTGCAGGTAAACGTTTTGCATATTTGTTTAAAACAAATGAAGAATGCAGTTGTGATTGCGGTTTTCAAATGTTTGGTATTTAAAAAGAATTTTCGCATTTTTCAAACTAATAAACTGAAAAAGAAAATTATTTTAAATTTTAATAAAAATAAGATATTTTGAAAAATATTTTCTTGCCCCTTGATTACATTTTTAAAAATCTTTTTTAGATCGTTGTGTTAAACACAGTGACTGCTTAGTCGAAAATACAGTATGCTTACTTCGATATTGCGTTCCTGCTCAACCAATTTTTTCGGATGAAAATCAGTGTCGTACTAATTGGCATTGCAGATGTGGAGTTATAGATATCTTTGAAAGGAGTGGTCGATTTTGTAAAAATGGCTACTGTTTTCGATTAATAGGTATGATTGGATTTGGAATCTATTTTTCATAACACAGTTATTTATTTTAAATTTAATTTCAGATGCATTCGATTCTGTAGGATGCAGAACGCATAACGATTGTCCATTCAATTCACTTTGCATATCTCGACATTGTGTATACGCTGAATCGACAAACAAACCGTGTTTAAGGACAGGATTTTGTGGAATTGGGGAACGTTGCATACAAGGCATTTGTTATCAACCTTCGAGCTTGATAATTCATCCATCAATTGAAACTGTTTATCCAGAAAGTCCAGTTGTAATTATTGTTTCACCTCGAGGTTCAATATCTACAGATCTGACTAATATAATTGAAGATAAACTCGCTGCAAATAGCAATAAGGAACTTCCTTTAATAATTCCTCCACATATTATATTATGATAATCTATTTTACAAATAATCTACTTTTATTTTTAAAATAAAATAACATTTTTATTAATAGTAAACTTTTATTTTATTAATTTTAAAATATTCAACATTCAAACATTAATTCTAAACATAGTAAACGTATGTACTAAATAGTTCAGATGAAATTTTTTTGTAATCTTTATGCTCTTCAACATACATCACACAATGCTGATGGCTCTGCAATTAAGTTTATTATAAAATGCAAAATTAAATTTATTTTCATTCATACCTTGACGTATTTCGATATCATCAAAAATATAAGAATTTGTCACAGGTTGAAAATTTCTAAAAGCTTGAATGAATTTTTCCATTTCATCTAAATATGCATATACAGAAAGTTCCATCACAACTTTGACATTGTTGTTTTCATTTCTAAAAATATGCAATATGCAAGTTATAAAAAAAGTTTTACCAAAAAACTTACCGAAAGCAACGAACTCGACTGTACTGATATCGATCACACAAACCACTTGCAAACATGGTTCTCATAACCTATATATATTTAAGAAATTTGAAGAATAATAATTTTGTTGAAACAAAAATATTTTTTTAAAAAATAAACGGACATCATGTTGTACAGCTTTTCGAAAGCCGCTATGCCATATCTCATGTCTTTTATTGTCATCCATAATCTCACTTTCATAAGGAATATCTTTCAATTTCGAAACCAAACAATACAACACAGGCACTGCAGGCTTTGGTCCTGTAATTTCTTTTCTTTTTTTCTGTTTGATTTCAAGCAAAATGAAAAATTACAAATTCTTGCTCTTACCAACAGATTCAGGTATCATCTGGAAATTACACAAGTGATAAAATTGTAAAAATATAAAAAGTAGAAAAAATTTTTCAATCATCTGAAGTTGTTGGAAATTTAAGCAATGAAAATGTTCTGTATGCAAAATTTTTCAAAAACAGAAAAAACCACAGTATGGATCAAGATCAGTATAGAATTTTGAAATGAATAAATGAAGCAGTTGTTTACTTTGAGAGGATGCTTGTGTACAATCATAAAATTTAGCCCACTGTCCATAAAAGCTGTCAGATACGTTTGATTTTCCCACAACAATTTTGTTTGTTCACCTTTCTTACTTTTTATTACTTTTAATAGTAGAATGATTCAATTAAATAAAATGAATCAGTGGTAAATCATCAAACATTTGCTTTGCAATAAGCACAAAACAAAATTATATATCAGGATAAAATAAATATTTTTACAATACTAACATTGCCATAATTTACACAAATACATAACATAATTTCCATTTCCACAAAAAGTATTTCTATATTCACTTTCAAAATGCGCAACATCTTGTCATAAATTTCTATGTGCAATTATTTTATTCATCATACTCATATTCATTAAAAATTCAACAATAAGTTATAATAAGTAAATTATTATTATCATTACACTTTATTAGTCTTATAATGAAGTTTACATTTTTTAAAAATCGATTATGAATCAAAACTGAAAAAAATGGACAAGTGATTAATATATTACTCACGCTGTGACATATAATTTTGTTTACTTTGTTTAAAGACATAAAGGCAATAATAAAAATGATAGAGAAATAAAAATAAAATCCTTTCTAGCCAATTAGCTTTTATAGGCTGCTTTACAGGTTGCAATGATCTATCACTTTACCTTGTCAGTGTATTAATCAGTTTGAAAATTCATTATGGAACGAAACTCTGCATTATACAGCGCCATTTGCTGGTTTCTCTTATCAAAAGTATTTTCTTGTAATCCAAGTGAGTCATTATTGCAATGCTTTTATTAAAATTTGAAACCATTAACACAACGTTTGATAAAATAAAAATAATAAATTTAAAATAATTGAAAAATTCAAATTCAACAAAATAAAATAATAATTTAATTTAATAATGTATACTGTAGAAAAGCAATAAAATGAAAGTAATTGATGAAAATCATTTAAAATGAATATTAGTAACTGAACACCGGAATGCAAAATGTTCATTTCGATTTTAAAAATTTCTCTGTTCTTAAACAGTCTTTAATAAAAGTATTACATTCTTTTAAATCAATATAAATCCAATGCATAAATATAAAGCAATAAGTTTTTATTCTGATTTATAGCTATGTTTTTATTTTTAACAGTTGAATCACATTACGTGAAATAATATTAAATCCAAACGACAACTTCATACAAAAGTATAATTTAATCAATACATTTACTATGAAAAACATTGCAATTTACTACAGATTTTCAAAATGGCAATTTTCATTGCATACAAACAACAATAAGCAATGTAAAATACAAGTCAAAATTGTTGGACGATGATAAAAGTGACCATCCAATACGGCAGGGCTTCAACAAGGCTATTCAATTTGACGTAGGAAAACATTTTAAATTATTATTTTGAAATAAAATCGTCTTTTCTAATCTATTCAGATACTTACCGCTATAATGGAGATGAACGTGCGTTTGCCATCATTCTGCCACAAGTATCAGTCGTCCAATATAAAATGCTATCGGTATGCTACATGATTATCTTTTTTTAAATTCAATTTTTATTTTACTTTTCAGAAGAAAAGCCAATAATACAATTGGTGTAAACATGTATCTTCAATCGACAATGACCGATTATGAATTAAAAAATCTTTTCAATAATTTGCAGAAGAAATCTCCGGACAGTTTTTATTATAAATTTACAGAAACTATAATTAAAAAAGGTAAATTTCACAATATTTTCAAAACTTAATTAAAATTTTTTATTTTAGGAAAAAGATGTGATGAATGTCTTGAATAATTCACTTCCAAATGCAACAGCTCTAAAATTTAATCAGAAACTTTAATATTTTCAAACTTTAATGATACTGATAAATATTATTTCACAATATTTTCATTTTATATTAAAAAAACATTATTGTTATTCTCTTGAGTCAATGAAATTCTGCAATAAGAATGAAATTCTTTCAATTTTCAAAATCAAATAACCAGTTTAACATTACTAAATAATTAAACGTCTATTTCTTAATTGAAAATATTTTTTCAAAAATTTGCATTTATTACAAATAAAATTTTCAATAACATAGCCATAATGAACAACAGCAGGTTTTCACCTTGCCTATATAAATTTTATTCCTATCTGAATATTTTAATATTTAACAGCAAACTGTATCTCAAATTCAGAAATTGTAGCAGAAATTGACAAAATGTGATCACCGTCAAGATATTTGAAACGTAAACACGCTGATTTTGTTGGAAAGAAGACAGTTGCAATATAGAAATTTTGTGGATACAGCAGAAAACCTTCAGAAATATTTCATACTGTATTGGTTAATTCAAGAGTATTTAGCATATTTAACGTGTCAAAATACTGCTAATAAAGCAAATACACCATATAGCAAGAAACATGGATATGCAACAAGCATCCACTGATTATTCATTACAAGTGCGGTAACAAACAACTTTGAAGCAGATGCACTACACCAAAGAACAGCAAAAGCAGAAATTGCCAAGCCAATTGTATCCCTTAAAAAATGGATTTAAAACACTTACAAACAATTTTAAAAAATTACTTGAAAGAAAAAATGGCAGCTACTGTAGAAAGAAGTACCATTGGTAGTAAACAGTAACCCACAATGCTGACTGTAGATATTAAACTAATTCCATAAGGAGTCATCAAGTTCAAAAGGGTGAACATTCCTAGGCAGCCGACCACTCCAACACCATAAATGTAACCAAACTGCATTTTTCCATGAAACAGTAAAGCCGAACCGAATAAAAGAGCAAATACAACGGGGCCAGCCAAATCGCAGTCATTTATTACAGCTGGTTCAGCTTCTTTGAATGGATTTAAAACTGACATCGTTTTTTGCCAAATGTGATAAAAATTTATTCCCAATTCTTCAAGTAAAGGCGGTTCGTCCGAATAATTGTCCTGCTCCATTTCATTCATCTGATCGTAAGCAAAGTTTGTCCCATAATAATTACCGCTATTCAACTTGTTTGAATATAAATAATTTTTATGGGAATAATCTTTCTGAGCATCTGAGGGTATCTCGTAACCACTCCATTCACCACCTGCACCATACCAACCAGACTGATCAACAAATCCACTCATTTTGGCAATCTAAAGATGGAACAGAAAGCAATCAATAAGAAACTTTATTTCAAACTGCATATCAGAAATATCTAAATATACCAATTTAAAAAATATGTTTACTATTGAATAAAACAGCATGCTAATTACAAAAAAATACTGAATTGAATAAATGATTAAAATAAAATTTCAAATTGCCTGCAAAACTGATAATAGAAAATTACAAGGAAACAAAAAAAATTAAAAATTCTCCATCTGCTAAACTATTTAATATAAAATTTACAATCATACTGAGTAAAACTAAATTAAACTCACTTTTACGAACACAAAAAGCGTAACACAAAGCTACAGCATGTTTCATACTGTAGCGACAGTTATTAAAAAAGTCAAGATCTACATTTGAAACAACATTATATGAGTGAAAATGGCACTTTTCCACTTTCAACCAAATGAAGAAAATGAAAAACACAGATATACTAGAAAGAAATCAACTAAAAGCAATATTATATATATATATATATATATATATATATATATATGATACGTTTTATTTTTATTGGCTGAACAAACAACCTTCCTGAAAAATGAATATTTTATCAAAAAATTATAATATTTAGAAATTTTAGGACAGATATGATTGAAATCGCATAAATGTATTTAAAGGCTAACTGATGCTAATGTTATACACTGCAACAAGTATTGTTTACAGACCATTTATTGTGGTCACTTGTGCATGTTTACTCTTATGATTTACATTTTTTAAATATTATATAATAATAAACTGAATCTATTTGAATAAATAATTATAATATACTGCTTATGTTGTTGAACAAATTGCTTTCTGAAGGATTTTTTTCTGAGAAACAGTTCAGTTCAGTAGCAATGCCAACAATTTGATTATCAAATCAATTAATCGATAACCTTAGTCGTTTTTCATATATAATGCATTGCGATAAAAGTAAAAATAATTTGCATAAAGCAATTTTATTTTATTTTATTTTTAATGTAAACTGGTGCAACAGTACTTGTAAAATGACTTCATTACTACTACTAGAATTATTGAAAATAAACTCATAACTGAAAAAGTTTATTTCAAATGTTCAACATTATGAGCGTTTACCAAAATACATTTACGATATCAGAACATTTATTTCATAAACAGAAGCACATTTTGCAGCCACCAGATCAATTAAAATGCGTGAGAAATAAATCAAGTTTCAGATGGCGGTAAACTGGTAGAAGACCCCGGTTCTGACGACAACAATGCGTTAGAACGACCATCACAAGCCACAAATTTCACCTTTTCTGCAAACATTACTTCATGTGAATCACGAAATTCAATATGCTCCATAACAAAAGTCCACACATTATCACAAAATCGATAGGTACACAGTTTTCCAGCACGGAACTGTATTTTCGAGCGGACCTTGGTAGACAGAGCCTTATTCATAGTTCTGTCATAAGCCTGAAGTACTTTAAATGCTAGCTGTTGTGTAATCTGCCCGCTTTGAATAAACTCATCCAGTGTTTCCTGAAGCGTGCTTCCAAGAGTGGTATTACGATACAACTGATAGGCCATTGTGTTCGATTCAGAAAAATACCTAGAATTGCACATGGTTAAAACATGCATAACGCAACTTAAAACATCAAAATATTAATAACTCATATTAAAATCTTTCACAATTATATTGCCATACATAACAAATTTCATAGATGCAGAAAATCAGAAAAACAGGAATACTCTTGTAACAATTATAAAAATAACTAAAATTGCATGCAAATGAAAAAACCAATATTTAAATATTTTATTGCAATGCACAATAAAAAAACATTTCCTACGTACTTTTTGGCCTAAAATATATGTCCAAACATACTGTAACACATCTTACGGTAGTTTTATTAAATTCAGATATCAATGTGTACCAATTACCAATACAATAGCAAACTTTTTCTTAGCTATTAGTATGACCAAGTAATTATAAAGAAAGAATGAAATTATGAATTTCAATATTTTATTATTACAAACTGTATGAAATGTAAAGAATAACGTAGTGTAACGAGCCGCTGCGCTCGTTACAGCAGTATAGTTTTTTGATATAAAAGAGCTTTTTTAATGGTATATTGAATTTAAGCCTTTTAATCTACTAAAAATATAATTATTTTTATTTAAAACATAAAGCGCATTATTTGGTAATATTTAATGTGTACCAAACTTAAAACTACTTTCTTTCTATTGTACAACATACCATAAAAAATCAAAATTTATAAATATAAAATTTACTTTTAATAATAAAATTTAATTATCAATGCATAAAATTATATTTATAAAAAATTTAAATATACTGCTAGTTTACAAATTTGTTCTTGCTTATCTATATTTATTACCTGTGCCTTTGTTGTTCGTTTTACTTGTTGGTTAGTGTTTCTTTGTTTGTTATGGCTGGACGGTAAGTCAATCTAATTGAAAATTAATTTAAAATTTTTATTGCTCTATATTATTATTTACTTTTATTATATTTAGTTTTTGTTTATTGTTTTTAATATGGAAATATAGAATAATTGTGTTTAGTATTGTGATGCATGGTGTATTATAGATTGGTTAACTAAACAGCTTATCTGTTCATTTTCATTTTTGTTTTATGATAAAGTCATTTTAAGGTGACGAATAACACTAGTGATTATTTTTATTTCTTATGAGTTGAAACTTATTGTTGCACAATCTCCATAATATTTAAAATTTTTTTAATCTGAAACAACCACGGTGAATTTTTATTATGTTTCTTCATTTTTTGTTTTATCGTAATTATCTTTACATAAGCTTATATTTTATTACTTTGAAACTTGTTTTATAGATTGCAGTTCCGCAAAATTTCAACTTTTTAATCAGCGATGTCGTTTTTTAATTAACTAATCAGATGTTTTCCTATTTTAGTATGATTTTTTTAATCAGTTTTATTGGTTAGAATTGTGTAGTCTATTAATGTGTAATAATGTAAGTTTTAGACATTAAAAAAATTACTTTTCTCTCGATAATTTTTGTTTGCATTTTTATTCGTTTTGTTTGTATAAAAGCTGCATTTTTTTTATTTAATCAGGTGAAATTGAATTTGCTGTTTTATTTCATTACAATATCTGTATTGCCACGTAAACCTGATTTTAAGATACGGTGGGCATTCTCAACGGCCCTTTCCAACTGAACCTCCGTATACCGCGTATGTTGGAAATCTGCCGGATTCCACTCTTCAAAGTGATTTGGAAGGAATATTTCGAAATTTGAAGGTGAGCATACTGTTATGATATTTATTACAGTACTTTGAAAATTAAGTATATTTTCAGCTGACCATGACTTGTTAATTTTATTTTTTAATTCTTGATATTTTTATTTGTATATTATTTATAAAGCTCCGAATTTAATTATCATTCTTAAGTTTTCCTGTTTGTTGTTGTCATATTTAATTTTCTTAGGTGACAAGTTCTCGTTTGGTCTACGATCGGGATACCGATCATTTTAAAGGTTTTGCTTATGTTGAATTTGGTAATCCAGAATCGTTGGAAATGGCTCTGAAGTTAGATGGATGTGTATGTGTATTTCTACAGAACATAAAGCATCGTATTGTGATGGTAATATTGTAGATATTTATGCAACGACGGTTACGCGTTGACATTGCGGAAGATCGTAAAAATTCGAGAGGTGCCGGTGTTCGCCAACCGCAGCGACGGTGCGATTTATTTATGAACAATAACCGCATATAACTTGTAGAATATTTTAGATATGAAAATAGTAGTAGAAATGAAGGATTTGGGCGAAACCGTTATAATGATAGCAATGGTATGTGTCTTTAATTTTTCTTCATTTTCATTTTTAAGTTTTTTTGATAAGATATTTTAAATATAGAAAAATCTGATTTTAAATGTATCTTCAAAATTAAGGTTTTCAAAATCAGCGCTGGAACAACGGTCGTTCTTTCGGTGGAGATCGTGAATTCGGTGGCGGAAATGAATCTCGCCCTTCTGGAACTGGTAAACATTAAGAGCTTTAATATGCTTTTATTGTTATAAAAATTTTGTAAGGGAACAAATTAATGGTAACAGAAGACATATTTCTAATTAATTTAGTGTCTGTATTTGGTTTGAGATCAGAAAATTAGGCAAAAATTCAATTCCTGTATAATGAAAAAATTTCTTTTTTACCGTTTAGTAATGCTTTAATAAAGTAATTGAAGTTTTCTGTTTAATAAGTTTTAAACTTGATATCTGTAAATATATATTATTTAGCGAACCCAGAGTTGCGACCACGGGTGAGAAATGAAGCATTAACATCATTGGATGCTATTTTACGTTCATCCGTGGAGGACAATCCGCAAAGAGCGAAAATATTTGGAGAGGCAAAGCCTCGAGAAGAGTAGCGTTAATTTATAGAATGAGCTGCATGCATGCCGCTGTTTTTATGTACTATTTTAAATATTGTTGTCGTTTCTCAGTACTTGAAAATTTTGGCAAGCATATCTGGTGAGATATGTTTGCTTAAATTTTCTGTTTTGTTCTTTGTCATTTCTTCACTGCTTGCGGGTCGCTACCTCGAAACACCTGTAAGAATAAGTGGACTGCAGTTATGTTTAAGTTTCACTTTTTGTATAATTAAAAATGCCAAAGTTGAATTACCAGATTAAATTTAAAATTTTAAATTTTTAATGAGTTCGATTATGTTGTGCGGGTAGATTTACTTATAGCACAACTGTCGACGTTAGTGTTGCGAATTATTTGAAAATTTAACTACATTATTCGTTGGTATACAGGCATTATTTTGTTAATTATTCAGCGGCTGTTTTTTTTGTCAAATTAAACTTTGCATAAAAATCGTTGCATTTTTGATGTACTGTTTTGTTTCGCAATTTATTTATTTTGTAAATGATGTTTTTTGGTTTTTGCATTAATTCTTTTCTTCTATTTGTTTAACGTTATTTCAGAAGTTTTCAGTGTGATAAATAGGGATGGACAAAAAGATTATCGAAGACAAACTCAGTTCTGCGTTGCAACCTTTGCATATGGTAATGAGAATAATGTTATTGCTCTAATTTTTGTCTGTTTAATATCATTTTCTTAAATTATTACACTGTAGACAAAATGAGTTTTCTAAGTGCACTATCAAGTGGAGTCTACAAATGTATACTCCTGGAGCGTCGTGCACAAATTAAGGGTTTGGAAGTTTAGCTGGCGTTGGGGATCTTGTATTGCTAACGTTGTGAATTTCCAAACATGAAATATATGCAGAATAGTATATTTTTAATTTTTTATTGTTAGCTCTTTTTTTAATAAGTTTTTCTGAAATATGCGCATATGTTTCTTTATACGTGAAGTATTGTTGGTTATTGTATTGAATCTATAATGAAGTGATGCTTATCTTAAGGTTGTGAATGATGTATCTGATGGATGCGGCCTTAAGTACAACTTATTGATTGTTTCTGAAACGTTCAAAGATAAGTCAATATTGGATTGTCATCGGCAAGTGATTTTTTTTTCTATAAACTCAACCAATTAAATGTTAAATTTTATTGCTTTGCAAAAATTTAGTATTTACTTGTATACCATGTTTTCTATAAATAATATGTGCTTTTAAGTAAAATATAAGTAAGTGCTTTTTTTGTTTTACTGAAAATTTAGAGTGTATTTTATAGTTATAAGATAATTTCTGTTTTCGAATGTTGAATTTTTTTTAAGACTTGTCCAAAGCATTTTACGAGAAGAAATGCCGTCCATTCATGCTCTTTCTATTTCTACTTATACCCCAGACGAATGGAATAAGTGAATTTATTTAATAGATGTTTACAATTTATTAGCTAATAAATTTTTTGATAAGACTATTTTATGTTGTGAATAAATTTGTAACTCAAAAACGAGAAATGTTTAGTTTTCCGTCATTTCAATTATCCTGGCTTCTTGCTTCAGAGTAGGTGATTAAAAGTTTTGCAGAGTGCCAATTGACGAAGAAATGCACAGCAGTTCTGAAGATGGATGGAATGCTTTCGAACAGCATCATGATGTGAGTCGGATTATGATATGCTGAAAAGTGTTGACATTTATGGAAATTGAAGTTGGTAGTGATGAAGGAAGATGTTATTAAGGAGTTGAAATATTAAGCTGTAATGACTGTAGATTTTATGATGCATATTTTCCATGAACTTGCTGAAGATCGATTTGCAATTAATAAAACAACAGCGTTAGAAAAATTGTAGAGAAGATGAAGAAGGTGCTATACCAGGTTGCTGATCACTGCAGTTTGGATGTAGTGAAATGTAAATTTACCGCTTTGACGAAGAAAGTGTAGTTTTTTTTGTTATGTTGCAAGGAGATAGTTTGCATTATTTTGCAAAATGGTACAAATCCAAACCTGTGTGATGCGTAGCGTGGTCAGGGCTGTATTACACTGTCAGTAATAGAGGTGTAAAATGCGAATTATTCTGACTGCAAATGAAAGCTAAAATTTTTTTAAATGTTTTTGTATATTTATAATTTTCATTATTTTTTGTGGTAGAGCCTTGTTTTTCTCGAAATCAAATGGAATTCATAAAATTTGTACTGTTATGTTAATGCAAGTGAAGTAATTTATATTACTGATTTAAAAAATCAGTATAGGTTGGTACACATATAAACTCGGATTTATTCTTGCTTATAGCATCATTGTAATAAAGTAGGTATTCATATGAAATGAAATTGTGATTACAGAAGTTTATTAATTACATTACAAAGTTAATTACAAAGTAATTTGACATGTGAAATGACGTTAATCAAAGTGAACATGCTCTTCAGCCAGGGCGACAAACACGTCATCCAATGAAGTTTGCGTTAGAGAATGCCCTTCTACATTGAACTTTCCTTTCAAATAAACAACACAGTTAATAATTTTAGAAATGGCGTCTTTGGTTGCTGGTATTTGAAATTTCAGTAAATTAATGTGTTCTTCGAAAACGTTTGAATTTGGCAACATTTTCTCAACCTCTTCCTTTAATGTATTCATGTCACTTCCTGCTTCCAACTTGATTGTCAATACATAAGTACGACCGTATCTAAATTTAAATCATTTTAAATAATGCAGTTAATGATGGACATATTAAACCAAATTGAATGTGCTAACTTTTCTTTTAAGCCATGAATGGTGTCTAAACATTTGAATTTCCCATGAGCCATTATTCCAACGCGATTGCACAGTACTTCACACTCTTCCATGCTAAAAATTGTTAACAGTTTAGTCATTTTCAATGTAATTTAAATAATCTTGTTACCTGTTGGATGTAAAAAGAACTGAGTGTCCACAATGCACTCTTTCTAAAATAACGTCCCACAAAAACCGCCTACTCTCAGCATCCATCCCAGCAGTGGGTTCGTCAAGGAGAATGATGTACGGATTTCCAATTAAAGCTACTGCCGTAGAAAGTCGTCTCTTTATTCCACCTGAATACTTTCCAACCAGTCGGTCCGCATATGCTTCGATCTTCAAGCGGTGAATAAAATAATCGACGGTCTATAACCAATTAAATTGACAGCACTGCATAAATAGACTACATTTAGCATTTACAGGATTTTGAAATTCCTTTTGTATTCCTTTTATTTTTGCATAAAATAGTAACGTTTCTCTGGCAGTAAGTCGGGGATCAAGAGCATCAAATTGAGGACAGTATCCAATTTCTGATTGGTATTTCATATTGTCACGTCTAGAAATAAAAGATTTTATAAATTATACTTAAATATGATTTTAAATAGTAATCACTTCTTTGCTGGAAATAGTATTGATCCACTGGTGACACTGCATCTCCTGGTGATCATTTTGAATGTAGTGGTTTTACCAGCTCCATTGTGCCCCAATAGTCCAAAACATTCTCCTCGATGTACTTCGAAACAGAGTTTATTCACAGCAGTAAATCGTTTATTTATATTTTGGAACCAATTGCCATAAAGCTAAAGTAATATTTGCATTGAAGTTAGTAAGCAACAATGTTTTAGTGTGTGTGTGTGTATGAATTTGTGAGATTTTTTTTATCCAACTATAATTCACATTTTATTTCATTATTTTGCAATACATAATGTTTCAAATATTCTATTTAATTTAATTCTTCTATTTTCATGAATTTTTTAAAAAAACTGCATAGTTTCACTTAATAACAGATGCATGAAATTACTCACTTTTGTTAAATCAGTTACTTTGAGCGTTACAGAAGAAGTATTATCTGAAAATACTTCTTGAAGACTTTCATCACAGTCTTTATCAATGTGGATTTTTATACAGCTTGATTTCCTGTTATAAATTTTGCTTATTAAACATGATGCATATATATATATATTGTTGTGCTTACCAAAATTCTGTTAATTCATAGTGATATTCTAATATTAAAAGTATGAGAAATGCAATGACTCCCTCAGCAATGAGCGCAAATATAAATTTTCCAAGAATATCCCATTCCAATAAATCGGCATAATATTCGTATCCTATAGAAAGAAAAGTCATCAACATGCAGATTTATTATTTCTTTAACTTACCCAGAGGTTTTCCAGAGGCCACGTAAAAGTGATACATAATTTTTATATCCGTAAAGCCTCTTGCTAAATTGTACTGAGGAAAAATTACAAAATATGCTTTGAGCATTTTACTTAGATAGTTTAAATACTAAAACATCATTAAGGTAACACAAATATGTTAAAGGAAATGTTTTTTGTTTTACCTCATCTTCAGCTCCTAGGATTTCGAAAGAAGTTGTTAACACATTAGTGATAGATCCTATAAAAAATCCAGCTACCATAACAGACACATAAGCCAAAGTAGAAGATTTGAAAAGTTGGGAAACGCAGTAAACGATTGGTATAATTCCAATACTGAAATGAATTCTTTCAGTTACGCTTTTGAATGTCATTCTAAAACTACACAAACCCAAACGCCATTAGATGCGCAACCGTTGCTAAAATAGCATGTGCTGAACCAATATATGGCGTTTCATTGTAAAAGTGCAGTATCACAAGTAGCAAACCGACAGCGATTACGAAAATTATCTGAAAAGCTTTGCTCAATTTACTTATGGTTATGTAAATGTGATAAAAATAAAATACTAAATCGAATATAAAATTTAAAATCCAGTATAACCAACGTCTCATTCCAGAAACAAATTGCAAATGCTTGCATTCAGATGATCTGTCTTCAACAATAAATAAACAAACTCCAGCTGTTACTGAGCAGAATGCAATCAAAATTGATACGGACAATGCCATTTCAGCAGCAACGCTACTTCTGAAAGATAAAAATAATACTTGAAAAATCAGTGCACATTACAGCAATTTAAAAAGTGCAATATGTATATGACTAAAAGTAATTTTATTAATAAACTAAAAATTGATAAAATGCATTAAAAAATAATAAATATGAAAATACAGTCAGCCCATAACGTTTCGCGGACTTGATTATCCGCCAATTTCAAAACCATCAAAAAGATAAATCCTATTTTTAGACCCTAGTATGTATGTATGCTGTAGATCTGCAGGTTTAGTGTAGGGTTGTTCCCGCTTATAAGGTTCTACACCATAACGGTAGTGGTAACGATTTAACCAAACTCAGGAACGCACATACCGCAAATGTTGAGGGCCGAAAGCAAACATTAGCATTATTTGATTGACTTACCCTTCACTCATAGATACTTCCAATGGATTTCGAATCGGATGGTTTATTACTTCTATTCCATAATCATCTGGATTTTCTGCTTCTGGCAAGGATGCCCTCAGATGTGCATTAAAAAAGATGTTCGTATAGACTGGCAAGGCAACCCATCCTTGATTGTTAAACCATATCTTTGAAAAAAAATTAGTTTAATCTAAAGGAACTATGAGACGGAATGCTACACACTTTAATGTTATATTTTGGAGTGACTTGATTTAAAACATTTTCTAGTCTAGTCATATTCCACTCAGGAAGCGGAGTACCATCAACTGGCAGACTGGCATTGTTGAAACCGACAAATTCGAAGAATTCCATCAAACGTGTATAAAGACGATCCCAATCTTTCCCAGTCTTAGTGGCTGAAATTTCTGTTACCTTATGTGGCAAAGTGACTAATGATATTCCACCATATCTGAAATTTAAATGCAGTAAATATTTTGAAAATAATATTAATGCAACATTTCAGACTAATTTAATTTAATTTAATACAAAAGAGAATATCTATTTAACTACTTTATGTTTACAGATGTAATTTTTATTTACCTCTTCATTCTATAATTCTTTTCTGTCATTAAAATCCAGTTGGCTATGCTTAAATTTGTCATATCTACAAGTTTTTCACCAAAACTTGTTACTCTTTCTGGAGGTTTAAACGGATATGCATTTTTTGGGCAAATGTATGTATTGTCTTCACCACAAAAGCATTTTGTTAGATTTTCTTTTTTCATCTCTCTCACAGGTTCAGAAAATGTCCAATTTTGCTTCACTTCACTATGCCTAAAATGTACAACTTATCAAAAGTTAAATCCAGTAAAAATAAATAATATTACAAACTTACAAACGCGGTTGCTTTTTACGTCGATTCCCCATACCATGCTTCATTATATCCTCAATAATGGCTTGAAAATATTTATTTACTGAACTTTTGTCATTTCCAACTGAGCTGAAAATTTAATTTAATAGTAAATTCAACAGCTGGTGATTTTCTGATGTTTCAGTTTTCACCTGTAAAACATGTATGTATTGTGTCCATATATTGTTTCATCTACAGCGATTGGCTGATAATCCAAGTTGAATAATACTTCAGAAAAACGCAAAGATAAAAGATATAATGCCAACGCAATCAGAAAGACTGGTAGAATAACCTTAAAAACAAAACAGTGTTGCTTAAAAATAGTATAAAAATTCTATAATAAACTGCGTTTCAAATTTACCACTGCAACACAAACTCTCCAATCTCGGACAAAGTTTAACATTCGTTTTTTCAGGAATCCATCCACCTGCAACCAAATGCTTTCAAAATAAGTTTGGCATTGTTCAGATGTAACAGAAGATTTCTTTGAATCCCGCAATGATGAATGATAAAACCTATTCTCAACAAAATTTTCTTTTTCAAAATGTAAACCGTTTACAGCATGAGGTGATTGTTTATTTTCAGGAGTTTCATTTGAAGATAACTCTGAAATAAGTAGAAAATCCAATTGTGAAAACATGATATCTTATTAGATTGCTTACTAGAAGCCAATTTTTGTTCTTTCTCCGACAAGCTTTCTAAACAAAATAATTTTTTACAATTAAATTTTTATCAAGCATAATGTGCAAAATACTTTGACCAGAAAAAGTTTGCTGCTGACCTTGCAACTGCTGATCATCTTTTGATAGGGCAACTTCTTGAAGAAATATCTAACAATTATAAAGAATGGCGTTACAAAACAGGAGTAAAACAACATAATACAGATAAATATTTAGAGCTTACCTTTTCAATTCCTCCTTCTGCTAACCCATATGAAGAACATTTTAAGCTAGCCAATTTTGCATCTAATTCAGTTATGAGAGATTTCAGTTCTAACAAATCAACTGCTGGAAAAGTAAACTGAATTTCTTGTGGAGAACATTTTACTAGTTTTGCATCAGGAACAAAACCGCACACAAAATCTACCAGCGTTGCAGTAGTATTCCCATTATTTTGCAAATCAGCTTGAGAAAGCGCCAGATTCAAAATGCAACCAGATTTATATAATTGCTTTAAAAAAACAGGTGAACCGCAGCATTTCAACTTGCCTGCACAAATAATAGCAATACGATCTCCAAGAAGTTCAGCTTCATCAAAGAAATGAGTTGAAAGTATAATAGTACGATCTGAATTTTTCATATTTCAAGCATAATTAATTTATTGAAGTTAATTTTAAAATAATATACCTTTTTTGCATTTTAATAGCAAATCCCAAATTGATCTTCTTGAGTATGGATCAACGCCTGCAGTTGGTTCATCCAAGATTACTGTTTTTGATGATCCAATGAATGCAATTGCGATGGATAATTTTCGTTTCATCCCGCCTAAAAATTTCTATATAAGATGCATAAGTTCACAAGCAAAAGCTACGTTCATTCTCAACCTGAGAGATGTTTCGAATATGCGTTTCTTTTATTCATCAATTTTGTCTGTTTCAGCAGGTCTTCGATTTGTAGTTTCTGTTCAATGCCACTTAATCGCTTCAAGCTGGAGTAGAATTGCAAATGCTCTTCAACTGTAAGCCTAATATGCAAAACAAAAACATTCACTATTCAAATATCTCTCGTTACATCCTAAATTTAGTTAAAGCTTTTCATGATTATGTAAAATAATTTTTCATGATTGTTACAAAGCAGTTTTAACAAAAATAATTCAAAAAGTCTCCTCAAACATGCTATGATTTAAAGAATTTGGTGTAAATTGGTTAACTTACGTATCAAACAAAACATTATGCTGTGGACAAAATCCCACAGAACGACGAACTTCTGTCAAATTTGACATAATGTCTTGATTATAAATAAGAACGTTTCCAGATGTAGGTGGAAATAAGCCGCACATGACAGACCTAAGATTTATTGAATTATTTATTTGAAAAAAACTATTTTTAAAGAATTACATCATAGTTGTTTTTCCGGCACCGTTTGGACCCAGAACAGAAGTTATTTGATTAGCGTAAAAATCTACCGACAAATTATTCAGTGAACATTTGCGCTTATTTCCACTTCCATAAATTTTTGTCAAATTTCTCACTGACACCCCAACTTCCAAATTACAGTGCTCCTGAGTTTTGGATTCCAATGTAGAATGCACGACTGGAAAGTAAAACAGTTAATAAAATTAATAAAAATAATAAAATTTCCTACCCTTTGACTTGTTCTCTTTATCTGTATTAGATCCAGTCCAATAAGAAGGCATTAAAAAGAAATGCCATGGTTTTGGAATTCCGTGTGCTCCTACAAAATATCATTTCTTTTTGAAAAATTGTTATTTCATCTGTCAATATGTCTGTCTACCTGGATAAATGTTTTCAATATACCATGTTAAAAGAAAGCAAAGTGCTCCATCAAACAAAAGCATTAAAATCATTGCAAAAAAATTTAAATAAGACATTGCACTCAAAGAATGAGTAAATGTTGACCATTTTAAACCAATTTTGGCTTCTTCAAATGATGCTAAAATCGAACAACCCCAACCAAATGCTATTTGAGGAATGAGGCACTTAAATGAATATATTACATTAAGAAACTGATGCATAATGAACTTCAGTTTAGATTAAATAAAATAAAGTATAATAACATTATCCTTACTGATAAAAACAAATGAACATTGGTCATATATTCAGCGTATGGCAGCATTGCAGGATACGGTAAAAATAATGCAAAATAAAGCAAAGTTCCTAATCCAGCTGCTACATTCGCTTGATTAAACATTGTTGACATCAGGAAGCACTGCGGTATAATAGCAAATGAGTATGCTACAAGAAATACAAGCAAACAACCCATATCCGTGTATTTGAGTACATTGCCATACTAAAATTCAGATTTAAGTGATTTAAAATTAGTTTTCAATCTTTAAATATTTAACTAAAAGTACTTACACTAACAACTAGAATAATCATTATGCTTGATATGAGTAGCATAATAAAAGATTGCATAAACCATGCTAACCAATGTGTACTGTCGTACAAGCCCATAATTTTCATAAATTCTTTTAAACGAAACTGCTTTTCATGAACAATATTTTTTAAAATTAAAGCAACGCTGAACATCCATGAAAGAGTCATAAACATTGGCATTGATCGTTCAATTGCTTTTATAAATCTTAAAAAAATTATCATTTAAACTAAATTAATATAGCAATTGCAATTCTTACGTATCAATTCTGTGACAATTGCTGGGAAATTGTTGCGCAAATATACCAAATCTTGTAGCTGATTTGTTAACGTGCATAGAAAGAATTATTGAATCAATGTAATCTTGCATGAATGAAAAGCCAAAATATAAATATCTCAAATCTAGAAACGGTCGATCTCTTGGCCGAGGATTCCATATCCTGTATAAATTTATTTTATAAAATAAGACGTATTTAATTTGTTGTAAATGAAGTAAATACTTGTCAGAAATTTGTGCAGTTTTGTCAACAAGATAATGAGACATCCGAATTTTATACTTTGTATATTTTGGTAGAGTGAGTGAGCTGCTGTTTAGCTGAGGGAAAACAATTCCAGCAAAAAAATGGAACGTTTTTGTCAAGCATGAGCCATCCTGTTCTAAATCTTTTTCAGAATCCACAATCACAAATCGATCACATAAAAAGCACTAAAATTTTGTTGTCAAAACTGAAATCGACAAAATTTATAAAATTCCTACTTTAAGTATATTATAAGTTTGTGAAAAAGAACTGTTAAAATTTTCTAAAGATGCATTTCTCCATAATTCATTGGAAAAGAAGTCAATCAATTTCAGCTTCTCATACTGACGAGTGTCGTTTTCGAATAAATTTACAATTGAATTAATGTTCTTCATCAAACGTGCAAAATTCTAAATTATTTAATATTTATATTCATAAAAGTTGCAAAGCTGAAAAGTTGGATCTTACTTTAGATGCTATGGAAAGCTTACTGCTTTCAAATTTGGTTCGATAAATTTCTAAATTTTCAAAAGTAGATAAAAGAATATCCTTAAACGCTGCAACAACATCAAGTCGACTCTTCATCTAAAAGGCAATATAATGTAAATCCTTTTATATAATGTAAATCATAAAATTATTATTAACAGAGTGATTACTTTTTCGACTACTTTCTCAACCACAGGACTGCGAGGGGATACAAGAATGTATCCTCGAAACAGAGTATATAACTGGGCAGCAAATTCATGCGGTAAACTGTACGATTGAAGCCAAAGCCAGCATTTATCTTCTATAAATATATAAGTTTGTATTTAAATAAATTATATGCAACATCTTGTACCAATATCACTGTGCTTGTAACGAGAACAGACTGTCGAATTTTTCAAATTCCAAGGAAGACCATTTTCATTCTTTCTGGAAAAAAGCTGCTCTCTTCGTGCATCAATATTTCTTGGATCTGTCCGTACCATATCTTCTCGCAGTTGTTCCAATTTTTTCTGACTTTTCAATATTTCATCTAATCCTAAACACAGACACAACTGATTTTTATTCTACTTGTTAAAAAAGTATTTAGATAGATTAAATTTATATAAATTTATTTTACATTTACCTGTAAGCTTAGCACCGCAAAATATGTGACTTAGGAAATCCAATCGTTCCATCACTGAATCATTTTTTAAGCTTGTTGAAGCATTGTAATTTAAGAGCTGTTCAACCAAATCAACACCAGCAGGTATAAAGGGAAATTCTTTCTAAATCAATATAACCAATTTATATATAAATCATTTGAAACAACAACAAGAACATACAGCGGCCTGTACATAACTTTCCACTACATTTGCTAAATATAAGAATTTCTGGAAGCCAATTTCAAATCCTGTCAAATTGTTAAATATGTGATCTATCTAAAATTAATAATAGAACATATTATAATGACAGAAAACTAATAAGAATAATAAAAGAGTAATAAATAATGAATTAATTTCACAAATTGTAATTTTTTTAAAATCAAAGGCTATTAAAAACAAATTAACAAAAAGCCTAAAAATTATAAAATTTACTGTCGTACAACTGACACTGCTTAAATTCATTTAACACGTCCAAATTAAGAATGTTGAATTAAATATTTCTCATTATTTTTGAATTAATATTAAAATGACTTTATATCTTACTTATATAAGAAAAAAAGTATTATTCTTCAAATTCAATGAAACATAATGAAGAAAGAAGTTTACAAAGCAAAAGTAAAATTATAAAAATATAATTTCACTTTAAGAACTTTACCAAAAGCATATCCAGATTGGGAGTACTTTTTCTATCCGCAAATGAACTGACCATGCACAAAGCTTTATGCACATCCTTTGGAGCGGTCTTAGTTTTGTTACTATTCACTAAGAAATACCTTTCCGCTTTAGATTCTTCGCATAACAGTTTAAAGCTCTTTTCATTGAACGTTTCAACTACTGCTTGTTTATCTACGGCAAAAGTCTGAAAATAACATATATCACTATTTTCCCAAATTTAAATATAAAATAATTGAGATCACCAAAATATGCATGAAAATTACTGTACTTACATTACAGTAAGATTTTAGCAAGTCTTCGAAGAAATGCCTTGAAACATTCACATCCTTAATGCCCAAAGCAACAGCCAACAATCTCGAAGCTGCTGATGTTCCTGTCCAATTATACAGTTTCATCAATTCAACGGACACAAAGTCATTTTGATATTCAGAAAAAGACCAGAACTGATCGATTAATATTTTGCTATAATCCAAAATCTCGATTGTTTTATTGAATGCAATCTGCTTTTTTGTAGATTTTCGAAAGCCTGATATAAAATCATTGATTCTGAAATAAAACAAGAAATACAATGTTATGTAATTTGTAAACTAAAAAGTTTCATGAATTTCATACGGCAGTTTTCGGCTTACAGGTCCCAGGTCCCAGTCATCAGTGATATGATTAAGACATTTGTTAGGCAATGTGCAAAAGTATGACTGAAACATGGAAAATATTCCTGCGCTCGAAAGCGCCTTCGGCTCGTAAACACCTTAACAAGAAATATATTAAAACTTTAAATTAACAAAAAAACTTACTTACACTGAGGCTGTTTCATTATGATTGCATATTGTCTGATCAAAACCAAAAAAAAGAAAAATATAACTGGACATAGCAATTCAGCAACGAATAAACACTAAATCATACTATCATTAAAATAAAGGATGTTGGCAACAAGAAGTTAGGCCTACTTTGAGACGAGAACGAATTAAGAAGTTTTTCCACAATAACGTTTTAAATTGTCTAATAAACTCCATGCTGGTAGAACGCTGTCGCAACTAAAAATATGCTTCAATCATACAAACAAATAAAGTGTATTGGAAAATTATTATTCACTTCAGTAAAAATTTTTTGAAGTTACCATTATATTTAGAATTCTTAATTTGCAATTAATATTTGTTTAAACTTAAATATGCTTAGAAAAATTAAACATTATTCAAATTAAAAAGAGACATACTTCTGAACTTTATAACCGTCCACAAATGGCAATTGAAAGTGTAACACAGTAAAAGTTTGTTTTAGTTACTTTGAACACAGAGCTAAAACTAAACCAAACTTTACTGAGGCCGAAATGCTTAAAAGTGTAGTTTTAGTTTAAAGTTCCATTAAAATGTGATAAGTTTAAAGTAAAGAGAACTACGTTTAAATAAATTACAGTAAAAATTAATCTTCGGGTTTAAAGGACAAACCTACACTGTTATGTATTTTTTAATATTTTTTTATTAAACATTTAAATATAATTTTTTTATTCAAATTTTTCATTTTGTTATGGTTCATAAATTTAAATAAAACAAAAATTCCTTTTTCTTTTTTAATTTCTCAATGCATAACTATATAGTTCAAATACGTTTTTTAATTTTCATAATTCTAGAAAACATATGTGAAATTTTCAGAAAATGTGCTTTAAATTCAGCTGTTGCTTTGAAGGAGTCACTCGTCGTCTCTGCGTGCATCATAGTGTTCTACAAGGGAAACAAACACATCGTCCAAAGAAGTTTGATTAAGGGCGCAGCCATCAATGCAGAAGATCTCTTTAAGAGCACTTATACAAGAGATAATGTCAGAAACTTTTGTATGATCAGATGCAAGCTGAAATTTAACTATATTGACATGTCTCTCTGTTAAAACCGCAGTCTTCAATCTGTCTTTTAATTCTTGTATCATAGAATCCATCTGCCATTCATTTCCTGCTTTCAAACTTAAAGCTATAATATACCCTTTACCATATCTAAAAATTAAAAAGATATCAAGCACAACGTAATTTGAAATAAAATATTTTAATCTAAAATAATTTTAATAAATAATCAAACAAAACTAGCTTAAGTACAAGTGCAGGAGCAATTAAACATAAATTTTAAGTGAAACTCATTGAAATTCTTTCCTCACTAAGCATTTACTTTTAAATTATATATGTATTTTGTATTATTTATAAACACATAATAATACTTTTCTTTTAATTCTTGGATAGCATCTAAACACTTGAAACTCCCATTACTCATAATTCCAACTCGATTGCATAATATTTCGCATTCTTCCATACTAAAAATGAATTATTACAATTACAATTTCAAGTAACTGCAAAATTAGCGGATACCTGTTTGAAGTAAGCAATACAGATTGCCCTAAATTAATACGTTCTAAAATGACATCCCATATTAATCGGCGACTTTCCGGATCCATGCTTGCTGTAGGCTCATCCAACAAAATAATGCGTGGGTTACCAATTAAAGAAATAGCTGTTGATAAACGGCGCTTTAAACCACCTGAATACGTTTTGATTAGACAATCTGCATGAGAGTTCAAACCAAGTCGCCAAATATAATGTAATACTGCCTAAAATTAAAATACAAATTTCCCAACATTTTAAAAAGACAATAATTTCGTATACTGCGTCTTTGCATTTTCTGCACATGCTACGAATGTCTGCATAAAATTGCAATATTTCTCTTCCTGTTAAACGATCATCTAGTGCATCAAACTGTGGGCAATAGCCTATATCAGTGATGCTTCTGCAATTAGATCGTGGTGTACTAAAATTACAACTATAGTAATAATGGTATATAACAAAATTAGTTGAACCCTACTGAGGTTTAGCAAACTGAACACATCCTTGTGATATGCTGCATTTTCCTGTTATCATTTTAAAAGTTGTCGTTTTTCCAGCTCCATTATGCCCGAGTAATCCGAAGCATTCACCCTGCAGCACTTCAAAATTCAAGTCGTTCACCACAACCTGAGATTTGCAAGCAATACTGCTGCAGTTATGATAAACCTAAACATTTATGCTCAATGCTGAGAAAGAAAGTAGATAATTGTTTAGTTACATACTTTTATCATTCATTTATTCAACACAGTTGCATTTATTATCTGTAGTATGATTTTTATTTAGCAAAATCATTTATAACATAGCACAACATTATTGATGAATATTCATTTTACATGACCTAATTTTTGACATATTTGAATTACTAATATTAACGTTATCTGATAAATGAAATATATTTTTTATTTTTTGTGAAAGCATGAGCATCTTACTTTAGATAAATTAACAACTTTTAAAGCATTATCTGCGCATGCCCCCTTTAATGCATGTCTTTGTTCAGCTGTACCGTTTTCGTCGTCATCCTCTGAAGAGGATACTTTATTACTTTCTAAAAATTCCGCTTCATTCCTAAAAATAATTTTATGAGTCAAGTATAATCCGCTTCATTTATTCCATGTTCATCTTTAAAAAATCATAAAATAAAATTATACAACAGTTTTGTTGCAATTTTTATCAAAGACTTGTATTGGAAGCAAATGGGTAAATAAACTTGCTGATTTTTAAACAGATAACAACAATGTTCAGTGATCATCAGAACCATTATTGAAACAAAGCCCTCTACAAGAGTGATGAATAGTGCTTTCCCGCTAACTTGCCAAGAAATAAGATCCGCAAAATAATGTTGATCTAAAAAACATATATATATAAACCTTGTGGTCAAATGCTAATTATGAAATTACCTAAAATTCTGTTTGCTGACGAATAAAAGTGATAAGTAATTTTAATGTCACTTAACGCTCGAGCAAGATTATACTGTGGAAATATAACAAAAGCATTTTTCATATGTACACTTAAGTTATGAAGATTCTAAAATTTGAAAAAAAAAGCTATTTAGAAAATAAACTGCATTGTCGTTATTACCTCATCTTCAACGCCTAATATTTCAAAAGCTGTTGTTAAAACATTTGTTATTGATCCAATAAAAAATCCAATTATTAATACAGTAACAAATGCTAAACTAGCAGATTTAAATAGCTGCGATAATAAGTAAACAATAGGGAGCATTCCAAGCCTAAAAACACTGAATATAATTTTAAAATTTTAATATTAATGTTGCACAAACCCAAATGCAATGAATATTGTAAACATGAATAAAACTGCGTATGATGTAGCCACGTAAGGTTCTTCATTAAAAGCAATGAGTATAATCACTGTAAGTATCACAGTGAAAATATAAACTGACTAAAATTAAAATATATTTGCAGTTGACATTTATTTTATCACAAAGCATGTAAGCTTTACGTACCATGTCAAATGCGAAGTTAACAAACCAATAAACCCAAGGCCGCATACCAGAAATAAATTGCAAATGTTTGGAATCAGAATTTTGATCTTCAACCAGAGGTAAACAAAATCCTGCAGTTACTGAGCAAAATGCAAGCAAAATTGCAACACACATTGCAAGCTCTGCTGCAACGCTGTTTCTATAAAAATTTCATGTGCGTTTTTCACAGTGTAAGAGCGTAATTGTTTTTCTTGTATCATAGAATACTCAATTATCCGAATATATCAATGTTACAGATTAATTTAAAGTAATTTCTACAGATAAAAAAATTTCAAAATGTCAAAATAACATCAACTTTAAAAATACAATTAACGAATTAAATATGAACCAGTTTTAATTGATAATTACAAAATATACAACTGCATTCTGAATATATATATGTCTATATTACTGTCATTTTTAGTACACTAGATTAATAATAATAAAAATGCATTTGAACTGAAATTATGTTGTTCATCAAATATTAAATATCAATCAAAAAGTAAAATTAAAAAACTCAGTGGACAATTATGTTTTTAGAGATACGTACTTTTTTTCTTGTGTCAGGGAACTTTTCTGATAGCCTTTAATTGGATGATTTATTACAGATATTCCATATTCGTCTGCGTCAAAGTCGGACGGAAGATTTCCTCGAAGGTAGGCATTTGAAAATGCCGATAAATAAGCTGGAAATGCCGCCCAACCTTGGTTATTAAACCAAACCTGTGTGAAGCTTTTGGTTAATTTTTATTTTAATTTTTTGGATAAAAAATTACTTTCACATTATATTGCGGAATCACGTCTTCCATCAGCTTGATGAAGACATCTGTATCAAATGTTGGGATATGGATACCACTATTTTGCAATATTGTTATGTTAATGTTTGTCGATTGAAAAAATTTCAAGATGCGCCCCTTTAACAATTGAGCAGTTTCATTGAGATCTGTATATGAATTTTCAACAGTCATCACAGATGGAAGGCCAGTAGAGAATCCTCCGTATCTGAAATTTATTTGAAAACTTAATACCAGTAATTGTTAAAATAGTACAATGCCACGTCTGTTAATTATTATATATTTAACTTAAGCAGTATGAAGAGAAATAGATTAAAATATCTAAAGCTTATTAAATTTATTAAAATTTATTCAGTATGTTAAACAATAATATTCAAATATTGTACAGTTGATAACGATATTTACGTCAGAAATCAATAATAGCATCAAAGCATAAAGCAAATGAATTATTTTAATATGGCTTACATCTGCCACATATTTTAAATTTATTTGACAATGTATTTTCTTTTTACTTTTGACATTTTTATTTACATTAACTTTACTGTATTGTATGTAAAGCAAGGTAGTTAGCTTTTCAACATTTTGATTCTAAAAAAATCTTTTGATACTTTTTTCAATATAAATCTTCTTAAAATTAAAAAATTGTGTAATACTAAAATTTTTAAAACAAAAATTACTTACCTTTTCTTTCGGTATGTTTTTTCTGTCATCGTTAACCATTCAGTTATGTTCAGCGTAGACATATTTACTATCAAACTGAACGATGATTTCACAACTTGAGGCTGAAAAGAATATGCATTTTCAGAGCAAATATATGTATTGTCTTTCCCACAAAAGCATTTCGATGAATTTTCATAAGACAGGTTTGATATATTCCAAGATATATCTGGTTCTGATGTATCTGGAGTACACTGTAACTCAGAATTTCTAGAATAAGAAAACAGCACTACACAAAACCGCAGCTGAATGAACATACAATGAAAACATACTTTAATGAAAGTCTGTCCATACAAATGTTTCCTGGTCCATGACGCTGCATTTGAGTTATGTATGGATGAAGAAATTGTTGCTTAGAATCACTAAACAAACATAATTCAAAAAAATAAAAAGAAACAAAATTCCAATGAAAGTACGCGAAGAACAAGTAATTAGAACTGCCGTATAAATCAGAATCAATAATTAATGGCTGGTATTCTTTTTCAAAGTAGGAGGATGAAAATCGCAATGACATAAGATATAATGCTAATGTTATCAGCAATATGGGTAGGAGAATCTAAAATATTTGAAAATTAATTGTTCAAATTGTTAACACAGTACAATCATTGCATACAACACTTAATATTGTTCTCCAGTCACGAAAAAAGTTTAAAGCCCGCTTTCTAAAAAGTGCTGCAGCTTGCAAAACAATACATCTCCAAACTGATTCATAAAATGTTATTGAGCAATTTTCTGAAAAATATCCACTCGCTGGTAATGCAGGTGCTGAATTTTTTATTGTTTCATTTTCATGACAAGCAGTTTCATATTTTGAAGTTCTTTTAACGTCAGATTTAAATTGCTGCCGCTTACTACGATCAAAAGAATCATTATACTCATCTATGTAGACGGCAATCTTTTCTGTGTTTCCAGCTTTGAAGTACTTTGACTGAGTGTTATAAGTAGTTGTAGACTTTGATATCGATGATAGCATACTTCTAATTCGTTCTAAAACGAGCACATCATCACAATTTAGATTATTGCCAAATTGCCAATTTAAAAATGCATGAAAATTTATAAATAAGTGGATAAATTATAAAATAAGATATAAAATAATTTTAAAATTTGAAAAAAACTTTTACCTCGCAAATATTTAAAACTTGGCATTGTTAATTTTTGCTGTTTGGGAGTATTATTAGCTTTTACTGATTCTTTAATTTCATGCCTGAAAATCTAAAATTACACAATTAAAACATTTATAAACAGATGTTTTGCTCTACCTCTTCTAAACTGCTTTCTGATAAACCATAAGAAGAACATCCAATATTTTTCAATTCCAAATCCAACGCTGTTACCAGTGGCTTCAGTTCTAGCAAATTTACTGAAGGCAACATGAACTTTACTTCTTGTGCTGAACATCTGACAAGTTTTGCATTTGGAATGTAATCCGAAACAAATTTGATCAATTCTTCAGGCTGACTTTTTTGCAGATGCGATTTTCCAAATGAATTTTTTATTAATGTCAAATAATACCCAGAACCATAATACGTTTTCAGAAACATTGCTGATCCACTGCATTTTAATGAACCTTCACTTATGATAGCTATTCGATCGCCCAAAATTTCAGCTTCATCAAAATAATGAGTAGAAAGAATAATTGTTCTTCCTTAAATGTGAATAAATAAGGACATGCAAAAATTGTTTGTAAATTATTAACCTTTTTTAAATTGAAGTAGCATGTCCCATATAGATCTACGAGAATACGGATCTACTCCTGTTGTAGGTTCATCCAAAACCACTGTTTTGGAACCGGCAATAAAGGCAATGGATATGGATAATTTTCTTTTCATTCCACCTGCAAATGTATAACACTGAAATTAATTAATTACAATTATATCTTTCTTACCAGAAAGGTTTTTAGATATTTCTTTTCTTTTGTACCGAAGTTTAGTATTAAGTAAAAATTTTTCAATTTCCTCATTTAGTTCTGCAGTTGGCATTCCTTTTAATTTTGCATAAAACCACAAATGCTCTTCAACAGTTAAGCTAAAATAATTACAAAAATTTTGCAATAAGCAATTATAATTTGTCGTTCCGTAAAAATTTCCTAATTTTCATAAAAATCCAGAAACTTCTTCACAAAACATTTCACTGTTAAGCATTTTATCTTTGTTTTATTTTATTTAACCAATATCGTTAAATATACATAATACAGATAATACAATAAATTTTACTCTTATAAGAAGTTTACTTTTTAAATGTAAGATTATAAAATAAAATGTAAACTGCTTTTACAACAGTAGAGAAAATATAAAAGAAACTGTTATTATCATGATTATTAAAGCACTTACTTGTCAAATAATATGTTGTGCTGAGGACAAAATCCTAGAGATTGGCGTATTTCTGAAACGTTGGATAAAATATCTTTACCATAAATAATCACAGATCCTGATGTACTTGGAAATAAGCCACAAATAATTGACCTTCACAAAAATGTTAAGCATGAGCAATTATAGCTTGAAAAAAAACAAAAGGCTTACATCATTGTTGTTTTACCAGCACCATTTGGACCAAGAACTGAGGTAATTTCGCTGTCATAAAAATTAACAGACAGATTGGACAATGCTTTTTTGCATGCTTTTTTATTGTCATAAACTTTTGTCAAATGTCTTACAGCAACTCCAACAGGATTGCAACTGCTTTCATGAATGACCGTCACTGTTTGCGAATTGATTTCATCTATCAAATGTAAGTATTAATAATATTCAACATCAATTTATATCATACCACAAGCAACTGGCAAAGCAGATTTTTGTCTACTCCAATACTTCTGTTGGAAAAAAAATAACCATGGCTTTGGAATACCGTAAGCACCTAAACTGTTTCGTTAATGGAAACATTCAAACATCGATGCATAATTTATACCAGGAAAAACATTTTCAATATACCACGTAAATATGAGATACAAGATACCGTCAAATATTAGCATTATTAATACAAAACCGAAACTAAGTCGATGATCCGCTGTCAGAGGCAAGAAAAGAGTAGACCATTGCAAGCCTTGCATGCCTTCTTCATATAACGCAATAAATGAGCAGCCCCAGCCAAATGCTACTTGAGCAATTAAACACTAAAATTAAAAATTATTCACTGATTAAATCAATTTAAAAAATTATAAATTCAAAATTATTGAATATTTACCAGAGAACATTGTTGAAGAAATGTCATATTTTTCAGGTAAGGAAGTACGGAAGGATATGGAAGAAACAATGCAAAATAGATCAATGCACCAACAGATGCAGCTAAATTTGCTTGGCTGAACAATGTTGAAATAAAAAAGCATTGCGAAACAATTGAAAATGCATAAGCAGCAAGAAACAAAAAAAGACAACTTGCGTCAGTATACTGCAAAATGTTGCCTTGCTAAAAGTAAAACTTGCTGAATTAATTTAATTAAGAGAAGATCAATGCATACAATAACTGTGATGACAATTAGGCAAGCTGACAGTAATAACATAACAAAAGTTTGAATAAACCAAGAGAGCCAATAAGCACTTGTTTTCAAGCCCATTATTTTCATAAACTCTTTCAATCTGTACTGTTTCTCCTCTACCATATTTTTCAATGTAATTGCAACACTGAACATCCAAGATAATGTCATAAACATTGGAAATGAGCGTTCAATTGATTTAATAAAGCTTAAAAAATGAAAAATGAAATTAATAATACACATGTTCAAAGTTATATAAGTAAATCTTACAGATCAATTAGGTCACAGTTAGTTGGAAATTGTTGAGCATACATGCCAACTTTTTTTGCTGTTTTATTGGTATGAAATGAAATTATGATCCGGTCGACAATATCTTGCACAAATGAAAATCCAAAATATAAATATTTTAAGTCTATAAATGGTCTGTCTCTTGGTCGCGGATTCCACAAACTACAAATTAAACGAACAATAGAACATCATCTTAAAGTTAACAAGGTAGAGTTTAAAAAAAATAACTTTTTATTGTTATAAATTAAATTAAATTTTTTCAATTTAAAATTACCTGTCCATAATTTGACTTGTACTGTCCACTAAATAGCTGGCCATTCGAATTTTATATTTTGTAAACTTTGGTAAAGCAGTTGAACTGTTAGCTAATTCGTCAAAAATAATACCCAAAAAAAATTGGTATGTTTTTGTAAGACACGACGCAGCTCTTTCTACTTCATTTTCAGATTTCATAAGCAAAAAACGATCTTGACGAAAACACTAAACAGAATATCAAAATTTTTAAATATTTTAATTACAAAGAATTTTTTTTTATTTTTTCACCTTTATCATATTATGCAAATGAGATAAGTGTTCTCGCAAGTAGGCGACTGTTTTGTTTTGCCAATTGTTTTCGGATAATTTATAAAATAATTTTAATATTGCTTCTCCATAAGTATAATTTTGAAAAATATTTGCTGTTTCATGCAAAGTGATGAAAAATCTTGCAAAATTCTCAAAAAGCAAAAGAAAAGCATTGTAAAAATGGAATTATTATTCGCAAGAACAACTTACATCAACTACTTTGAAGAATTTGCTTTCATTAAAAACATCGACGTACTTTTCCATATTGTCATACCAGTGAAGAAATGATTGACAAAAATAATCAATCATAGCAAGCTGATTGCTCATCTAAATTATGAAACATTTATGCTTGAAAAATGAAAATTTATTAGAAAAATATTGTTACGTCTGACATCACTCTGTTCACTATTGGACTAGAAGGAGCGACAAGAATGTATCCACGAAAAAGGGTAAAAAGCTGCATTGTAAAATCATGCGGTAAATTGTATTGTTGTAACCACAGCCAACATTTATCTTCTGAATATTAAAAATGTTAACAAATTTTATTTTCAAAGAAAACTGTCCATTTATAATATTAAACTATTTAATGTTGTAAAAAATTATTTTAAAATTTCTCATAGAAGTAAGAATGTTGAATAAAATTCTTAAATATAATTATCATACCGATAATTTCATGTTCAAAATGATCACATATTACAGTTTGATTGTAAAGATTCCACGGTAACACTATGTTCAGATCGTCACCAAGCTGCACTCCTGATTGCCGCATTGTATCAATGTACCTTGGATCCGTTCTTATCATTTGTTCACGCAGTTGTTCCAACTTTTTTTGAATTTTAAATATATTATCCATTCCTTAAAAACATTTTTTTTATTTTCAAAAAAAGTTATTTATCTAAAAAAATTTTTACAGTAATAAATTTATTTAATCAAGTTTAAGAAAATTTTAAAATATGAAATGTGCATTTTCTGCTTTGATTGTAAACAATTTTATAAAATAATAAGTATTTTGAAAAGTGCATGTAATAATTTAAAAGTTAAAATCAGAAAATTTTATAATGTTATAAATGTGAATTATATGTGAATGTCGTATATAATAAAAGGTACAAATTGATAAATTACCTGATAATTTGCCTCCGCAAAACATGTGGCTGGCAAGATCAAGATTTTTAAATGTTGAATCATTTGCGAGTGATGAATTTGTCGCACTGTGTAATAGAAAATGTTTCCACAAAGCAAGAACATTGTTAGCTAATTCAGATGATTTCTTAAAAAGAAAAATTAGATTAATTAATATTTTTTTAAAAATATTTATACCATTTTTTCAAAAAATTGGCTAGTTGTAATAAATAAACTGTTTGCTTCAGTGGTATTTATTTTCAGGCCGGTCATGTTTCCAAGAATAAGATTTGTCTGAAATTGGTCGAAATAATTTATAATTTAAATTTTATAAGGAATACTCACAATTTCCACTTGTGCTGTGCGATTGATAACATTTGGTTGAAGGAAAATTTCGATGGGAAATTTTTCACACAAAAAATTTTGCAACAACTTCTCCATCTTCAGATTTGATTCAGATATGGTGAAGTTGCTTCTTATTGAAATATAATTTGAAAATGATCCTTCTGTGCAGAGCATTTTATTTAAAATATTCATAACTACCAAAGGCAAATCATCTCTTTGTAATTTCAGAGTTTTAAATTTCTAAAAGTAAAATTTATTATTTTTTTTGAATAAAGCAAATTAATTGTAAAATCAAGATAAAACTAACAATCTGAAGTTATTGAACATTTATAAATTGTTCAAAATTGAATTGAATTGAATTTCCAAATCTGAAGGTATATTTTAGTAAAAAAAAATGAAATTGATTAAACAATTAATTGAATTATAATTTTGTAAGCATTAAATATTTAACTGCATAAAATACAATGTAAATTATGTTGTAAAATGTTGCTTACTTTGTAAAATTCTTCAATAAAATCAGTAAAGAAGTCTCGGGTCAGTGTACTATTGAGTAAAATTTCAATGGCGTCATATTCTAATCCTTTGTCGTGAAGAACTAAATCTATCATCATATCATCCCCTTTTGTGAAAAAGTCTGCAATATTGACTCCATTGAAATTGTCTTGAAAACTGTCCAGCATTGAAAACTTATTCACAATATCTTCAACGTCATCCAAAAAACTCAAAGTATTTTGTAGAACAGTTTCATTGTAAAATGTTAATCTGAGATTGGTTATGAAATTGTTTATACTAAAAATAATAATATAAAAATGTATTCATATTTTTGAACTAACTTACGGCAGATTTTTTCCAGGTGCCCCCAAATCCATATCTGATATAGAATAGTTAACACATTTGTTGGATAATGTACAAAAGTAAGATTGAAACAGTGAAAACCATCCAGCGCTTGGCAAAGCTTTTGGTTCATAAGTACCTGAAAAGTAGAAATAATTTTTAATTAAGAATAAAATGAGATTAAAATAAAATTTAAAATTACTCACACTGAGGTTGTTTGATAACAACCGTGGAATGTCTGATCAGTAAAAGAAACAGGAAAAATATGAGGGGCCATAACAATTCAGTAACAAGAAGAATCTGAACAAATTCTTATAGTCGCTTTATTATATAATTTACAAATTTGAAAATATCACTCACTTTTGTTCGAACTCGAATTATTATATTCTTTTGTAATAAAGTTCCCAACTGGGAGCAGAAACGAGGCTCTTTAGTCATTTTTCTGCAAAACAAATTGTCTACATTTATTTCTTTTTTTCTATATTTTATAATTTCATCAATTTAAAAAATATAAATCAACTAATTTTTGCATACGCATTGCATAATGAGAAATTAATTAAATAAAATTAAATCTTGCTGGATTGTTCATTTTAGAAAATAAAATTGTGCAATATCAGTTAAAACAAAGTTAACGAGTTAACGAAAACTTATTTAACGATTAACGATTAAAGTTAACAAAAAATGAACAAGCAATTTCATCGCATGCATAACATTTACAATTTGCATAACATAAGAATCACACGAGTCGCTTTTTACCTGCATCATGTAAACTTTCGAAGCATTCTTACTCTGCTTTTTTAAAATATGATTTAAAACTGATGCAAATAAAATAAAAAAAGAACAAAATATACTGTAATAAATTGACCCCCATTTATTAGGAAAGCTTTCAATGAAGCAGGTTAAAAAATAATAAAAGCAGCTAGTTTGTTTTTGTTTGCATTATTAGAGATATTTTATTGGGTTAAAAAATTTGGTCAAAATGATTTTTATTTTCATCTCTAATTTGAAACTTTTCACACCGCTAGCTCGACTAGTTTCATATCTTTGAATTCATTGTACTATGTTACTAGTTTTTTTTTTCTTTTTCATTTTTAATATTTAATTATTAATAGTTGTTTCCACATAATGCAATGTAATGTTTCAAAAGTAGAGTTATATTTGAAGTTTAAATGTAAATCTATAAGAATAATCAGCAACAATTGGTAATCTCAGATTACAATTACAAATAATTTTAAATAAATTAGTATTAAAGAAAATTCAATCAAAGTAAGAAGAAATGTAAAAAAAATTATTCAATATTTATTTAGAAAATAAAAAAAGAATATCGCCTTGGCATTTGTAGTCATGGTGAATGGTGCTAATAAAAAATTAAAACCTACCATAAGTGAAACGTAACAATTTGTAAAAAGGAACATTATAATTATCATTATTATTTAAGTATATATATAGAAAATGATATGATTCATAATCTTTTTTTATTTTTTAGTTTTTAATAGTTTATTTTCAAGTAAAATTTAATTAAAATTAATTTCATATTCAGTACAATAGTATATAGATTGCATTGTTGTTTTCAAATATTTGAAGATTAGACTGATTTGATTTGAAAAATTTTGAACAACATTTACTAATTATTATATTGTATGAAAAATTGTATAGAAAAATTGTTATTAAAGAAAAAAAATTAAAGCAATAAATAATAATGCAAGATCAAAAATATATACAAATAAAAAATGAAAGAAATTTATAAAAAAGCAACAACGCACTTGCATTTTTAAGTTAAATATGCAAAAATCGCATCAATTATGATTAAAAGTTGTATGCTGTGATGTTATGTAAGCAAGTATGCTGTCGCTTATTCTTTCAAAGCTTTTCAACTGCTGATGATGCTGCTGCTGCTAGTAGTACAACCACTGTTGATGCTAATGCTGCGCAATCGATAGCAGTGCAATAGATGATTAAATTTGCCGGAAACAAACTTTTAAGTCCTTTTTCAGTTATTGATTCATATTAACACAGCAAATTTTCACATTACTTTACAACAGGATATAGAACGCAACACATTTGCATAAAATTTTGATAAACAAACAAAACATTTATTATTATTCAGTCTAGATTTACACGTGTACATGGATGAAATTATTTTAAAATTTAAATCATGAAAAAAATATAATCTATGACATTTTGTTATTCAAAAAGCAAATAAATAAAATCATTTTAAATTAAATTGCAAATTCTCATAATTTGATATAAAATTGTTTTTTTTTTGATAAAATTTATTGTTCAATGTTTATTTTTTAAATTTTCTTGTTTTGTTCTACATTTCTACTTGATTAAAGTAGTCAATAAAATAAAAGGATGTTATTCTTGTTATTAGTAATTATGAAAAATAAATTAATTAATTAAAAAAGACAAATTACCAATTATTTTCAGTGAGATGAGAGGTTGATTAACAACAAAAAAAACAAAGAATAAAAAAGTATGTGCTTCTTCGACGGTAGTTTTTTCAAAAGATGCTCGTGTGACAAATTTTCTACCATGCAACGATGAACTGCCACAACATAAAGTATTGGCAAATTCTGATTTCATCAGAGAAAGTCGATAACTCATTAAATAAAGCTGACATTGAACGTATACGAGAACATTTTCCACTCTCCACTTATTCCACTACTAGTAAAACTTATCATCAATTAAATTAAATTAAATTAAATGTTCAATTAAATAATTCTTTTATTGTTGCTTTTTTCTTTTAAATCAGAATTAACTTTTCAAATTTCAAAGCATATTTAAATCAAAAACATTATAATTTCTTTTATTATTTAACAAATATTTATTAAAATAACAAAACTTTTAAAATACTTCTCATATAATTATATAAATTTATAAATTCAAAAATTAAATTTATAATCATATATACATATAGATGATTGGAAATAAGTATTGCAAAATTAAAAATAAGAGACTGATATTTCCCAACGAACGTCATGAAATAAAATATGGTGAAAAGTGATTTTGTCGATTTTGTTAAATATTTGCAGAAAAATTGCATCAGCTGGCAACAAAGCAGTTAAATGATGCATTTTTCAGCAAAACCTTTGACAAGTTGTCGCATGAAACTTCATTCATTTATTCAACAAGGAAGATACGTATAAAATTATTTCTTATATTATAAAATTCTTATAAAAGGAAAAATTCCATTTTAAAGTTTTCCTTCAAGTTGATCATTTAATTCTGAAATATATAACTCTATATAAATTTCGTCATAAATTATATGCAAGAAAAATAATTGAATAATATTTCACAGCAGTATTTTATTTTGCATATAACAATCCTTCTGTACTTTTATTCTAATTTTTACAATTTAAATGCAAAATTAATATTTTATTGTGCAATTTTCAAAACAATCAAAAAAATTAATTAATAAGATGTATGTATGTATGTATGTATGAACTTCAAAAACTTACAAAAAAGAATAGCTGTGATTTTGTTTCGTGAAAAAGTGAAACATTTCAGTGGGAACGTTGGTAGAGTAAAAATTTATCAAACGATAGCAGCACTTTATTTTCTCATTGATTGAAAACTGGAAAAAATTTTAAACGCTCTTTTGTCCAAAAGCAAACAAAACTTCAACCCAAACTTGAAAAGTAAACTCTGCTTTGCAATTCAAAGTAAACTGCCAACGTTTGTTTAAGCAATTTTACAAATAGCAATTATTCAAATAAGCTTAAAAAATAATAATTAATATCAAGCACAGTGACTCTAAACCTTTTTTCCCCATGCATTTTTTTGCCCTTTTTCGGAACGTCATTCTCTCCTTTGCAGACTCTTTGGCTTCATATAATGCAAACATAATATTAAGAACGTTTTTATTATTATATTGGTACATGGTATATTAATTACTTTCATAGTGGAGTTTTCCATTTCAATAGACAAAAACATTCAGCAGAATGCCAGGGTGTTGTAATTTATCCATTCTGAGTCTGCAAATCTGAAGATGGAATAACCTCCCCCTCTCTGAAATTTGAAAATCCCTATCCCCCTCCCTGATTTAGCATAATTTAAAACTCAGTCTTTCTAAAAGTTTACTCTTCTGTAATTTTTAGGCATAAAAAGTATCACTTATTGCAAAATAACACCAACACCTTTTATTATATTGAAAATGAACTTTTGAAAAATCAAAAATATGCCAAATATTTTAAAATGATTACTTAAATTGCTGAGCAAAATATATGAACGTCATATGCAACAATGACAAGTAATCTATTTAAAAAAGTACAACTTTTAATAATGACACATGTTTTTTTATTGCATTTGCTACTTTTTTTTTATTTTTTTAATTTTTCATATTAAAAAAGCATTTTGTTTACAATTTATGTGATAAAAAATATTTTTATAACTTCTAAATGCAGAAAATTAAAAAAATATTGAACTGAAAATTATAAGGCAATTTGAAAAGCATTTTTTAATATGACAATCCTGAAAATCACATACTGTCATTAAAATGTTGCAACTATAAAAAAGACAATTTAAAACGGTTTTTACACATTTTAAGTTCCGCTACTTTTTTTGGTTTTATTCTAACTTCAGTAGGCATGCGCAGAAATTCAGCTTAAAAAAACATATTTTCTGATTAAATTAAATGAAGCATTTAGTTGTATTTTACTGGTTTAAATTTTTATTGCAAGATTATTTGTTAAGTTGTGAAATTACATTATTTGAACATGTATTTGGCAATTATTGTGTGTTTTTTTTCAACTAATTGAAACAAGCTTGAAAATATCAGTGCTACATGACAATATTTTTATCGGATTTCCGCGTGTCATGTCGATGATTGTAATTTTAATTTTGATAAAATTTGAACATTTTTCAAATTATCAAAATGTCATATCATACGTAGTATTGTGAATAATTAGCAATTCACCGTTTATCTTGTTGCTAACGCGACAATTGTAACGCGATGAAAAATTAATTTTTCTTTTTTTAACTGTATTGCAATGGTCATTTCGACTTCATTTGTTATATTGTTGGTTTAATTTCAGTTTTTAATTAAACATAAATCAATAGCATTCACTGCTGTTGTGAAAAATGACTGATTCAATACAGAAGAAGATTCAAGATGCAACTGACGAAATGCTGGATAGCTTAGATCGAGAATATTTGCGTAAATTACAAAAGCAGATGTACTTGTGTTCTTCGGATTGTTGTGACGACGGTAAAGCGAGCATGGAATCGATGCAGCACTGCGTGACGCAGTGTGCAAGACGAGTGCACATGGTGCAACAATATATGACAAATGAACTGCAAAATTTTCAAGTTTTTTGAAATTAAAAATATCTTCTTTTTTTGTTTATAATAAGTATATTTATTGATTTTTTTTAAGGATAGGTTAAATCGATGCAGCATGCAGTGCAAGGATGCAGTTGAGGACAAGTTGAATTCCAAAAGTAAAAATGAGACGAAAAGTATGATAGCCATGGAGAAGATGTTCAACGAGTGCGTGTCCAAATGTGCCGAGGATCATGTTAATCTTTTGCCAGGAATAAAAAGAAGAGCAGCGGATTATATCAAAAGTTTGGAATAAATGAAAGGAAATATTTTTAAAAAAAACCAACACTGTCTGCTAAAATAAATACTTGGATAATTCTTTTCTACTGCTGGTCGGTTTTCAACAATCTTCAATTGTTTTTGTGTTATTTAAATTTCAAATTATATAGTTGAATTTGAATTTTTAAGCTTTGCTTGATTAGGAAAATTTATTACACATACTGCAAATATAAGACAGTGGAAACAATACAAACAGCAAGAGTAAAAAAAGTACGCTCATCCAGGAGAAAAAGTGAAATTGAAATTAAAAACAGCAAAAAGAAGAGAAAAAGCACAGACTGAATGAAAAATATGCAATCACGACTTCACAATGGCCATGATGATGATGAGCAAGATGCACAAGGCGGCTAAAGTGATGATGATAATTATCTTGCGACTTCTGCGTTGGTATTTTTCCGCCGTTTTGATAGAACTCAAAGCAGATTTCGTCTTCACCGCAGATTTTTCAACGTTGTAATCGATCCTGTCCAATACAGTACCTTGGTCCGAGATATAAGTGGCTAAATCACGGAATAATTGATTCAATTCAACAATTGAACGTGTGACGTGCAATATTTCCCGTTCTCGTTCTTTGACCAAAACTGTGCTCTGTTCCAGTAGTTGAAGTTCACTCATTGTTGGCTCAACTCCTGCCGTTGTTGTTGTTGATGTTGTTGCCAAATCACCAATATCCGCATTTTGGAAATCTGGCAAACAAATATCACCGACATTGGAACTGATGTAAGATTCGAAATATTTCTGATAACTGTTCTCCCGGCTTTGTATCTGTCGCAAATATTCGGATTGACTACGTTGAAAATCGCTCGTCAATGTCTGAAGTGAAATAAAATTTATTGATCAATTGAGTAGCATGCAACTCAATTTTTGTAATTTATAAAATTTATCAAAATTATACTTTCATATTCTTTCGGAATAAACAGTCCTCTCTACCTGTAAAGCTTGTACATGAGCAAGAACAACATTAGCTCGAAAACGTTCGACAGTGCCTTGGCTTCGAGAACGCGTCACCAATTGCAAAAGACTTTGTACATGATTAAGCTGGTGTGTAATCTTTCCTGTGAGACTCTCAATATTTTGTTCTTCTTGTGAAATTTCATCACTGAATGACGGTCGAGAAACATGCCGCTGTTGAAGTGCTTTCAATTCGCTGATCTGAGTGCTTATTTTGCTCATTTCGAATCTGAATATTCAAACAACACTTCATTAATAGAATAACAATAAACAATGACAATGTATCACAATTAAAATTACATCAATTCAACATTACTGAACCAACACAATATTGAAATTTAATTAAATAATAACACAAAACTTGTACTTTTTAATTTCGGATCAAATCAAATCATCTTCCCACATTTTTCTCAAAAATCTAATTTATAATCTCAACTTTCATTTCAAATAGCAATACAGATTTTCATTATAAATGAACTTTTCATTGAATAACATCTTCAAAAATGTATAGAAAAGCATCGTTACAACTGAATAGTGTAAGAACACCATGCTTTGTTAATCTTGCTAGCAAATCAATACCAGCTGTTGTTGACTAATCATGCAAACGCAAAGACTGTGCAATGATAACAACTCTTCAATAACAATAAACGTAAAAGCTCTGCAAAAATACATAAATTTTAACTATTTTATGTATTTATTATTTAATTATAAAATAAATTATATAATTTTTCAACGTCATAATACAATTTCATTCTAAATTTATAAAGTTAAAGAATATCATACTGAATTTCATCAACAATATGAATCCATTCGGGTGGTTCTCGGAAATCAGACATTGGAATACTGGTCTCCACCGATGAATCATGCAATGGAATCAACGTCATACGATCTTCACTTTTCCTGCTGACATTATCGTGAAATATATGACGACTTTGGACTGCATTGTTACGTAAGGTAATATAAATATCTGTCAAACTACGAACAATTCCCAATCGCGGCAAATTCTCCAAATGTCCCATTTATACAAAATTTATAAGCAAATCTAAAAATTTCAAATAATTTAAAATAACAAAAACAAGCATACTATACCGGTAAAATGATAAAAGAAACAATGAACTGCTAAAATGCTAATATTTCCAAAAAAAAACATTTAATAATGAATAATTACAATTCAGCACTGCGCAGTAAAATAAATTTACAAAATGAAGAAATAACTTTTTTCACAAACAATATACAAACTATGCTGAAAGCATATGTTAAAATTAAAAAATAAACATAACAGAAAAAATATAAAATCAAAAATGCGCATTTATAAATTTAAAATAAATTTAAAAATTTTACGACAGTAGTTCAAAGTTTCTCATTTCTTGAGAGATATTACTGCAGTGTCTACAGTATTTTTAATTAACAAGTAATGTATTACAATAATATTATCTGAAAAGCTGTATTTTTTTAAATAGAAATATGTGAAAATCCGTAATCTGTAAATGGTAATACTTTTGAAAAGATTCAGTGGATTATGTTGAATTAAGATAATTAAAGGTTAATATCTTTACGTTTTTAAACAACTTAAGAAGTTTGAAAATATGATTACTGTAGCAAAAAACTTGATGCGAAAATAATAGCAAGATTGTCAATACGATCATGATCGTATGCATATGCATAAGTGTTGAATCATATACTGTTTGAAGTTATCTATTTATTTTATCTTAATGTTAATCTATTTTAGAAAATGTAGCTGTACTTTTCATGTTAGTATCAGAAAATAAGGATTCACTGGTTTCATTTCACTGATTCAGAAGTTGTTTAGGTTTTAACTTTCTTCAAATTTCCAAACTTTTGCATGATTTGAGATCTTTCAGGTTGCGAATTTGCTAATTTGCTTTTGATATGTCACATTGATCTCACATCTACAAATGGGTAATTATATGAAAAGGCCGAAGCATTCATTGTCAGGTAATTTTATTCATTGCTCGTACACGCTGTTTTAAAATTATGTTTTATTTTTATAGATGAATTATACGACAAGATTTCAAAAGGTTATAGGCTAAGTTTAGAATTATTGGAACGTGGAGTTTTAAATGATAATAATTTCACTTCTGACTCTTTGTTGTCTCAACTGCTAATTGCTTGTTATGAGGTATTTAATGTTTCATACAGCTCAAAAATATCTCTGATTGTTGAATTTTTAGAATGATGTTGACAGATTAAAATCAATGTTGGAAAATTTAAATTTAGATGTGAACAGTATCAGCTGGCGTAAAATGTCTTTACTTCATATTGCTGTTCTTTGTGAGAAGTCTGAGGTATGTATTACGAGTGAATTTTGAATCTATAATGATTTTGTTTGATCACTTACCAGATTGTGAAAAGCTTGCTAGAGAAGGAAGCAGATGTGCATCAGATTGATTGGGCTAGTTTCACTCCGTTACATTTGGCTTCATATTTTGGTTTTACAGAAATTGTTAGGCTGTTGTTGTTGTTTTCATCGAATCCAAACAGCTTAACTGGTGTTCAGGATACACCACTTCATTTGGCTGCGTTGAAAGGACATTATGAAACTGTTGAATTGCTTCTTTCCAAGCCTGAGTTATGCGGTAATTATTAAAGAGATTTTTTTGTCACATCCTGCTTTGAGTACAGTTTATAATAAAAATTTTCTAACAGCTTGAATGATAATGCATTTGCTTGCCGAAAAATGCATAATAAAAGAAACTAACTAAATTTTTATCAAAAATTAGCCTATTTTGTATTCATTAATAAATTTAACAATAATTTCCTTCCCTGTGTAACTTTAAATTAAATTCTGCATTTAGTGCTATCCAGTTTGTTATAAAAGAAAGCTATATGCACCAACATTTGCGAATTAGACAAAAATTCATACTGTAGTTTATAATGAAAATAAAGTTTAATTCTTTGGTGTCATTATGGTTCAAATGCTGCATTTTTTTAATTTAATATTTATATTCAAAAAATTTAGTTGTTTGGCCTAATCAGGAGAAAAGTACAGTATTTCATTACTGTGCACAGTTTGGACATTTGGAAATTATGAAGCTGCTTTTGGATGACGTTCAACGTTACGACATTATTTCAGCTTGTGTTCACGAGGGAAATTTGTATGGTGATACTCCATTGCACAAGTATTTTTTAATAAGCATATCAACACATATGTTTAACTTTAATAAGCTTTTGCAGTGCATGTTATTCAAATCAATTTGAAATAGTGAAGTTGTTGATTAGCCGTAGTGGTTTTGATTGCCTATCGAAGGAAAATATGTTTTCAGAAACTCCTTTACATGCGTAATCGTTTATTATTATTTTTTTATTGTAAAAGATTGACTTGAAAATTTATTTTTGATGTAACAGTGCTTGCACCGCAGGAAAAAGTGTTGATTTAATCGGCTACTTGTTGAAGCAGCCGGGAGTAAATGTTAACTGCCAAGGGCGTGATGGTCATACACGTAATTCAGTTATGTCACATCTGGTTGATCTCAGTTAATTTTGCATTCTCTTTTAGCATTGCACAGTGCCTGCTACAATGGTCATTTGAAAGTAGTGAAGTTTTTGCTTGATCAGGGAGCCGATATGGATATCAGCGCAAATTCTCAAATACTACGAAAATTTAAATACGCAAATAATGGTGTATTTGGTGATTCAGATGTCGATTTTGAAAACACTGCGAAAGGTCCAATATCAGTGGTAAGTCAAACCCCAATAGCTTGGGCTTATGAACAAGGTAAGCAAATGCTATTTGAAATATGCGGGAAAATAAATTTTTTTCATTTTATAAAAGGCTTTGACAATATTGTAAATCTTTTAAAAGATGTGAAACGTTCAGAATATTCTCGTTCATCTGCAAGTGAATGTTCTTACAACTCCTTGAATGGTATGCTCAGTGCATTCTTATCTACTTGTGAATATTGTTAAAGATTGACTTTTGAATTTAGATTATGCATCAGTTACTTTGCCATCACCAATGGGAAAGTTAAAAAGTGTTACAAAAGAAAAGGCAGAAGTTCTTCAGTTGCGTAATTTGCTGGGAAACCAATATCACATACAAATGAGTGATATTGACTTGCAAGAATCTGTAGGTTCTGGCAGCTTTGGTAAAGTTTACAAATGTGTTTTGAATAATAGAACAGTTGCAGTGAAAAGGTAATTTTGCAACAATCTGTATTCATTTTTACACAGCAAGGGGATTAATGTTTTAGATATCGATCTTGGTCCGTGGGTTCCAAATCCGACGTGAAAATGTTTTGTAGGGAAGTTTCTATCATGAGCCGGTTGAATCATCCAAACATTTTGCAGTTCATTGGTGCTTGCTTAGACGATCCTAGTGTATGAAAATTATTTATAAATATAGCAATTTTTGCAGAAAATTTTTTTATATTTGTTTAGCAATTTGCTCTTGTAACAGAATTTGCTCAGGATGGATCGCTATTTTCTGCTTTACATGAAGAAAAACGGTATCAAATTATTTTTATATTTGCTTTCTTTTTTATGTGAAATTCTTCCTTACTTGATAAATCATTGAAAGTTACAGTCAGTTAATATATTTTGTTTTGGTAGGTTTTTCGATGCAGAGTTCAAGTTTTCAATTTGCTTTGATGTGGCCAGTGCTATGAATTACTTACATAAAAGATCATATCCGATTATTCATCGTGATTTAAATCCTCATAATATTTTGTTAAAAGGAAATCGTGCCTTGGTTGCTGATTTTGGAGAATCTCGATTTGTGGATTCACGAGACACTGACATGACCAGACAACCAGGAGTATGATGATTTGACAAAATGAGTAAGGAAATTGTAATATTTTCATTTTAGAATTTACGGTGGATGGCTCCTGAAATATTTCTTCAATCCGGCAGTTATACGACAAAAGCGGATGTTTTCTCTTATGCACTTTGTATGTGGGAAATTTACACTGGTGACATTCCATTTGTTCATCTAAAACCAGGTAATGTGCACTTGTAAACAGGCGCTAAAATTATCAATCAATCATGATAAATTGCTTTTTCAATCAAGCTACGGCAGCAGCAGAAATGGCTTACCGAAATAATCGCCCTTTACTAAGCGACGCTATTCCTGTGAAAATTCAATCTTTAATAAATAAAGCATGGCATTCAAGTGTTCAAGTATATTGAGTGAATTTTATTTTTTTTTATTTAAAAATATGCGTTGCAATTGTGAAAATGTTACAGTATCGACCTGAATTTTCTGTCATTATGAATGAATTGATGGGAACTAAAGAGCAAAACAAAGAGGATGCAGCTTCTTTGCCAGTTGAAGGTGATTCTACTTCGAATTCTCAATCAGAAGATTCTGCAGTATTGTTGTCGATATCACGATTTAATGATTTATTAAAATTGGTCGATAAAAATGGTAATATTATTTTTATTTGATTAATATTGAAATTTTACAAGTATTTTTAAAGTATTAAATTCAAAAAAAAATTAATGTAATAATAATTATTTATTTATTTTTAATAGATTTGATCAATTTTTCTTTTTAATTGATTGTAATTGTTCACAATTGTGACAACATGTTAAGGGTCAATAAATAGCCTTGACTTAAATATGTAATAATGTAATTCGTTTAAGAAAAACCATTTTGAAATGAAGTGAAAATAAAGAATAACTAAAAATGAATTATAATTATAGTTATTTATTATTAATTTGAACGAAAATGATAGTTGAAAATGTATTTTAAATGAATGTTGTACAATTTGTGAAGAACGTGTTTTACTTTAATGGGCCATTTGGTGGATCGAAATTGTGCTATCAATCTTCTTGGGTTTGTTAGAGCAGAACGTGGAATAATAGCAAGAATTGAGGTTCAGTTTCATGTTTTAATGTTGGTTGATTGAAAGGAAATTATTTTAAATAGAAAATTTTATTTTACATTAGAAATCAAATTTCAAATTTTAGGCTATGTGGTTGATCCGTCACAAAGTGTTTCTGGTCACCGACCTGAAAATTAGTCAACGAAAACCCACTTGATCATAAACGAGAGCAGTACAACTTTGAATAAAGTGAATGTGAAATGTGAACATTAAACAATAAGATTGTTGTTTCATGTTTGATTGAATGAATTGAAGAACAATTTTTTGTTCTTTAATATTTGTTTTTCGTCGTTTCATTGATTGCAATAGATTATTGTTTAATATGTCATGCCACTTAACAGAAGTATGAAAAGAGTTAAAAGTGCCGGAACGGGGCCGGGTGCAGCGTTGGTCATCGCTTCTGGGACATTTTTCAACGGTTTCACAATTCCACAAGCCACTGGCGACTTACTATCCTTGGGCCATATGCTGAGCATGCTGCCAATGATGCGATCCATGTTGTACAAAGATAAATGGAGACGACGCTTAGCCATTACATGAGTTCCATGGGCATCGGACATGAATTCGAGAACCTCTTTGGATAAAGTGGTGACTGGTTCGACGTACGGTTGCGAAATGCCTTTCACTTTCATCAATTTGAATTCATTTTTTATGCCCAAACTGCATCCTTTGATCCAGTCGGTTTCGTGTGAAATTTCGATTGAATACTGTTTGTCTGGCTCCAGACCGACAATAATACCGGATGTGGTTAGTTCTTTGTCTTGCTTTGACTGGACAAAGTCCAAGTAGCCAAGCACGCCACGATAGCCGCCAAATTCGACTGTTGCCGTGCCAACCTCGCTGCCCAGTTCAGCTTAAACCAACAAACCAGGAAGTGATATCATTGAATGTTCATTTAAATCGTTGTCTTTTTACCTTCCATACGAGCCAGGGTGCATATATTTTCGAAATAGTGCACAGTGACCGCTTCACCTTCTTGTGGTTCAGTAAACAAGTCTGGTTGGGTTTTTCGATTCTCTTGACTGAGAATGCATTCGCCTTCACTGGACAGGTACATTGCCGAATTGCAGGTAAAGTTGAGCATAATTTTTGCCCGCAAACATTCACGCAAGCAGTCATCTTTGAAGCGAACCTTGGTCAAATGCGTTGTGAAGCCCACCAGCCACCGATTGCCGACATGTTCGAAACAGTGGAGCAATTCCAAATCGTCTGCTTGTTTCAGCCTCGAATTATCCACATTTCCATCTTCAAGAAAAGAAACAAACAATTAATTATTAAAATATTATTTTTCATTTGGACATGCGCCTGAACCTTGGGAATTGGATTGCTTGGGCAAATCGCCGTTGGTTACCGTGCGACAAGCAATCAATAGCAGTGCTGTAGCAGTTGCCAACGAACGGTGCATGGTGGTGTGTAAAAATTAGTTTGGCGCACCTTCTACTCGAACGTCAGTGCAGCATGAGCTTATAGAACGCGGAACTGGTTTCACATGTTCATACCCGGAGGCTGTGTTTGCATGTTTCTCCAACGTCAGTCGTGACTTTTTTATTTCTTTTATGAAACGGCATTGAGCATGTAAAATTATTTTCAATACTAACCAGTGAAATTTATTTCATTTTCATTCGCAATTTCCAATGCCAATTAAAACACAAGCATCACTTTTGCATTTTGCATCTTAATTTTCTTTTAGGCATACTGTAATAATGATGACTAAGACAATTATTGAAGAAGTTACAAAGGATGTCTATTTTCTACAACGTTGTCTACATCTTTTTGTAATTTGAAATGGCCAGTGATGTCGATAGTTTAATTTATATGATAATTTTGATATGATATGGAATTTATATAGAAGGTATAAATCAATATAGTTTATGATTAATAGCCTGGTGTTTTATTTGTATTTTTCTTTTTTTAATGAAAAAAATGTTCAGCGCGCGTTGTAAAACTGTGATTTTTATATCCTGTGCCCAATTTCCAAAATTTTTTCATCTATTTATAATAAGAATTCATATCAAATTTTCGGGTATATTGTTGCGCATGCAGTACTGTTTTATAAGGCTAGTGAATTTGTCACATTCTGTGATCTTGCCTGTCTCGCATAGCTCATACAAACATATATATATATATATATATATATATATATATATATATATATATATGAGTGAGTGCTCGCTCTGACCAGTGCTTAGGGATTTTTACGTTTAGGGAACGTGAAGAACTTCCTTGAAGTTTTCTAAGCAACACTACTAAACGATAAATAAATACACAAACCGACAGCCAATTTAACTGGTTCTTTTTATTCTTTATCTCTGACCTCTATTTACCGGTCTAGTACAGCGGTTGATTCTTATCACGATTTAATGCATGCAGCATTTGTTTTTAGAAAGATAGTAAGCATACCTTATGGGCATCATGGACATGTGTATTCACTATTTATTGCCTATCTTTATGCCCAATATTGTTTTAAAGTAGCATTTCATTTTACTACATTTTTACGACATGTAAAATGATCAGTTTTGCCATGCTTCCTTTATTTGGGCCTAGGTTATTTAGCCTGATGCTAATATTGTTGTATTAAATCTAGAAGGAAGGAAAACACTCATAACTGATGAGTATACTGAAGCAAATATGTTACGAGTTGATATTTAAATTTATAGTTTATTTCAATTTTCGTATTTTGTAATCAGAGAATCATTGTGAATTGGAAGTTTTTATCATTTCTCAGATAGACCCGTATGACTAATGTTAAGAAATCTTCAAAGTTATTGTGTAGCAGAGGATGTTGAGAAATCTTTTCTCAATACTTGCTCATCAGTACTGAAAACCATTGTTCAGTGAAAGAAAACAACGGTGACGTAACACCAGCCACTTCCCTTGTTTCTCTCAATGGAAAACAATGGAATAGCAATAAAGCGGTTGAAAGGTCAGCCTCTTATCATATAACTGTACAGCTATATGATATAGCATAGAAGCACAAGGGACACAACTCCGGTGGTCAGCTGCTGAAAAGCGTCAAAGTGGAATGTAGCTGACAGCAGTTTCATACGTAAAAATGGTCGTTGCTTTAAAGCGACACTGAGAATTAATGGTAAAGTTTTAGTTTTAATTTAAAAAATTTGAATATCTTCAAAATTGTTCTGTAGTTTTTTATACCTTTGTTTCCATATTAACAATGCTTACTGTATATATGAGTGGAGCAAAAAATCATTTCCGACGTTGTCATGGTAAGTTTATGTGGTAGATGACAACTGTTGTTTTGAGCATCGGTAATAGTCAGAAGTTCTGAGTCACGTGTCGAAGATTTACTATTGTGATGGCGACTGGGAAATTGTACCTGCTAATCAGGTTGATCTTTTTGTAGGGCTGCTACCATTGGAGACCGGAAAGTCAGTTGACAACGCAGCATGGCAGGAGATTGTCGGTCGTATCACTGTGCCCTTGTTGGTTTATATATATATATATATATATATGTCGTTGTCTTGAGTAATAAATACCGAATCTGTGAAGATGGTGCGATTTAATCCCGCAAGACCTACTTAGAAGAAACACCGGGAAAACTACAAAGCGTTGTCGATGAATTATTTAACTGCACTGCACTATGAGCGTTTTCTCCAAATGATATGCGGGACAGCTTCGTGTCAGATAAATAAGTTTGGCATGAGAACAACCATTGGTTGCCGACATCTTATCAAAAGAAAAACGAGCTGTAAATTTTTCAAATCAGTCTGCACTATCTGACGCTTCAGTATGGACTTTGACACCGTCTTTCGGCAAACAAAATCTGGACGAACTATTAAACAAATTGTAGTTCTACCAGATCCTGATGCATCTGAACCAGATACAGTTTCAGAAGATGAATTAGATCGTACATTTCAACACTCCCACAGTTCAAGTGATGATGAAGTGATTGAAGAAGACGATGCTTCCGCCAATGGCCCAGCAATGCGAGATAAGAATCCTACATCTGGCGTCGACGACTGTTCAACCCTAAATTGGAAGCTTTCATTGGTAAATAATCACTGCTGTTATCTTGCATTGGTGTTATACTGTAAATCTTTTCAGAAGCAGAAGAGAGGAAAAGAAGATTTTCAGAGGAAATACCATCAGTCCTTAGGACAATTGAGTACTTTCGCATGTACTTTACAGCACAGCTTCTTTCCCACATCGCGTTTGAGACAAATCGGAAGGCCACACAAAGCTTGTATTCCAACTTGGCGACAACTGCAGCAGAAATAGAAGTTTTGATTGGAATGTTGATTACGATGGGCATTTGTGAAATGCCACGGTATTGCATGTATTGGGCCAACCAAACACGTATGGACACCATAGCGAATTGCATGAGTTGCAATAGATTCGAAACCCTATTGCGATTTCTGCACTTCAATGACAATGACAAGGTTGTCATGGACCGAAACCATCCAGACTACGACAGATTTTACAAAATCCGGCCTGTTATAGAAAGCATCCGTAAGACCTGCTTAGAAGAAACACCGAGAGAATTACAAAGTGTTGACGAACACATCATTCCATACAAGGGTCGGTGCAAAATGAAGTATTATAACCCCAGAAAGCCCGATAAATGGGGCTTGAAGGTTATTGCAAGATGCGGGAGAAATGGATTTGTCCATGACTTTTGGATGTGTGATGGAATGGCGCCAAAAGTAGAAAACTCTGTTGGCTTCTTTGCGGCTGACGTGGTAATGAAACTTTGTGAAACGCTGCCGAAGCACAAGGGATACAAAGTTTTTTTGATAATTATTTTGCTTTTCTCGAACTGCTGAGAGACGGGATTTATACCTTTGTTTGATGGACTCACTTCCTCTTCATGCATATGTTCTGTCTGCGGCCGGTCGCGTATATATTATACTCAGTTGCAACCATAAGATCAAACAGACTTCGCGACTGCCCAGTGGTGCCGTTGAATGAAGTGAAACGAAGAGGCAGAGGTGCCATTGACTTTTGTCGCACCAAAGATAACGACAAGTTGTGCGTTGTAAAGTGGTTCGACAACCGTGAAGTAATTTTGGCATCAACATACAAGGGCGTGGATCCGGTACAGCCAGTCAGACGTTGGGATAAAAGGCAACGTCAATTTATTGACGTTTCTTGTCCAGAAATTGTAACAGAATGCAACCAGTTCATAAGAGGCGTGGATTTTACTCGCATGTACAAATTGGACCACAAGTACCACAGACGAGCATTTGTTTGGACAATGCATATATTGGTGATTAACGATTCGTTAAATATAAGAAAGATTGTACTGACAATGGTATTGCGCCCAAAAATGTCATGAAACATAATGGAATTCATGTTATCTGTTAGTGACAGTCTAATTAAATTAGAAAAAACCTATGTGACCCGTAAGCGCGACCGGCCGCAAACAACAGAACATACGGATGAAGAGGAACGACGTCAGTTATCAAGATCTGTTAGACGAACGACACAACCACTGGATATCGGCCGCACCGACTGACCAGACTGACCATTGGCCCGAGATGATGATATTAAAGAAGCATTGTCGTGTTTGTCAAGAAAGATGTCAAATTCGTTGCATGAAATGTGATGTACATCTGTGTATTACTAACACAAGAAACTGTTTTTTTTTTAGTTATCATCGACAGTGATGATCTGCCAACACCCTTCTGCTGATGTTGTAAATTCATATCAAATAGAAGTACATAAGTAAATGAATATGTGCTAAAAGTTGTCTGAAAAATGCTTTGTGTCTTGAAAATATTCATCCCGTTAATCTTAAAAACATAAATGTAATTAGTTATCAAACATTACAGATAACCTAAACGGCTGATTTAATGTTTTGAGTCAAAAAGAAATAAATAACATTTGATATGAAAAACTAATTTTTACCGTTAATGCCCGGTGTTGCTTTGAAGCTTCGAAGGTTGCCCTGAGATTTCAAGCTCGAAATATGTTCTATTTAGACGTACGTATATTAACGAATGAAATGAAACAAAAATAACAATAATCGTATAGTGAATAACAATAATCGTGAAATAATTTTGGCATAAAATGGTTAACTTAGCAACCAAATAATAATAGCTTGTTTAATCCACATTTACATGATAATATTATGCAAATTAAGTTGTGACATGATTCTGAAGTAAACCTTATGACAAAATAAGGCTGCCAATTGAAAGTATTTCAGTATAATTTTATCGAAACGAATTCAATTATTTGAAAGAAAAAATTATTTGTCTCAAATAAATATAGAGTAGATTTTACTTAAAAACATGATGCTTTCAAAAACAATGACAAAAATGCACAACAAATTTATGCATATTATTATAGTTTAATTTTCACATCACAATTAAAGCAACATCAATATTTCTTTCTTCAGTGAACTTGCTTTTTGTTGAACATTTCTTTGTAGCTTTGATACTGTGTTCTTCTACTGCTTCAACTAAACTCAGAATATCCGTAGATCGTATATTTTTGGTTTTAATTATTTCTCTGTAATTTCTGAAGCAGAAAGATTCAGAAGAAATATCTGCAAAAGAAAAATCTTTTGCGATTTCCGTTTTCTCACTTGTTAAGCAGGCTTCTTTTCCTGATTTTTACTTTTCCTGATTCTGGTGTTTTTCGCTTTTTACCTTTAAGAAGCTTCATTTACAACTGCTATTGGTGCAGTTGGAATTATGCTTTCTTTCTTATCGTTTCTCTTCAATTTTCACTGCTTTCATCAGTAAGTCATGTTGTAAACCAATGAAATTTTTTAGTTAATAAAAACTGATTTCTCGACACTGTTCTGAGACAACAAATAGGCATTATATTGCAACAACAACAAGTACATGCGTCCGCAAATTAATAAAATTTGAAAAGAGCCATAACAAAATTGACCCTCAATAGCAGACCAAACAATTAACTGAATGAATGGACAATTTTGTCCAATCACAAACCAAAAATCTCTTCAGCATTTTTTGAATTGACAGCAAAACATTAATGTATAAATTTATTTAATTATAAATTTTATTTTATATAATTTAAATATTAAAAATTAGTTATAAATTAATCTAAATTATTATTAGGTCACAGATTGAGTTTTGCAAAAATCTTACTGTATTTTTGATGTTCGTTAATGATTTAACGTCAACTAATAATTCATAAATTATTTTTATCATTTATTTTTTATTATATAAATATTAAAAAGGTATTATAAATCAATTTTTAAGTTAAATTTTAATTAATTCATACAACTAAAAGTTTAGTGTTCTGTATAATACTGTATTTTTGATATTGGTCTTGATTTTCTTTAGTTGAATTCTTATTTTATTGGGAAGACTGTTCTTGTAATCTTTAGTTTTCGGAATATTCTGCAATTTTGTTTGCAATGTCGTCCACTTCTGTGAAGCATCGTGAATTTGTGTCGGAGCCAATTGGCGAAAAAGAAGTAACTGCCATCGCCGGAATTGGTCCTGTATACGGACAAAAGTTGATTGATAAAGGATTCGACAAGGTTTTGTGAATGGAAAAGTGTTTTCTTATTTGTTTAATTTTTGTTTTAGTTATTGTAATTAACAAGATAAGAATAATTACAGATGTATAAGTTTAAAAATTAAACTTCGTTGCAATGTTTTGAATAAACTTTGCTTAGTTAAAAATGACATTTGGAAGCATTAGTTTAATCTATTATTTGTTTGATATTATATGTTTATTTTCGTTTATTTTTTTAAAACTTGCTTTATTTTTCAGGCATATACAATTTTGGGACAGTATTTGCTTTTAAAACGCGACAACGAGCTTTTCGTCGAATGGTTAACTGATTTAATTGGCATGTCTTCGAAGCACGCGCAGTCTTGTTATGAATGTATACATGATTGGAGTGAACAACATTTGTAATGGAAAACGAACGAAAATCTTGTCACGCATCGATCACCTTTTTTTCATTTTAAACTTAGACAGTTCTTTTCATGCCTGATTTATGTAGTAGATGAATCATGTTTCAGTGGTGAAAGTAAATTTATCATTTATTATGTGCTGCATGTTACTACCTTACGGTGATCTGCATTTTCAAAATCATCAAAGATTGATAGAAAAATTACGCACAGTTACTTTTAAATTTTTACGCACTGAATAACTGGAAGATATCAAACTAAATTTTTTATATTGCTGATTGGAAAAGTAAATTTTTTTTGCTCGGAGGTTGCTTTGTCTTCCTGAAGCATCATTTTTCTGTTTTATGAAACGAAGAACACATTTTAAAATTTATCATCATCACAGACTTGTTATTAAATGTTAGGTAAATAATCATTTGAATTGTTGAAATAGTCGAATGTACATGTCCGTCCGACATATAAATGAATTTTTTTATTCGCCATGCCTTCGGCATAAATGAATATACATAATTAGAATATACATGAAATCAGTATAATACAGTTGAAAAAGAACATTGTTATTTATCAGTGGTAGCTACGGATGTCTTCACTTCTTCAGCTTTTATCCACATTTCGTTGACTAACAACCATTTCTTGGATGACGTTTCGAAGACAATTCTAAGGTAAGAAACCTTCAACGGATCGTCAAATTTCATCTCCGCCCTGCCGTTCAAATCAAACCTAGTCAGCACGCAAAACTGAACATCCGACGAAGTGGGATATTGCGCTCTCTGCACAGGGTCGGTGAGAAGCGCTTGCACAGTGGCGTTGTAGAACAAATCCTCATCGTGCGTGGGTGAACCGCTGGCAAACACGAAGCCGGTCATCATTATGCTTGGCTGAAATTCGAAAATAATGTAGTCGCCTTTTACTGGACTCATCGCCCAAAATGCCGACTGACCATTGTAAGCTTTCCACAGGGTGTACCTTTCAAATTCCTTCAGCGACGTGCTAACATGAGCTGTTGGATTTTCGTGAGAACGGAACATAAGTAAATTGCCGCCGAAGTCTTTCTCCTTCAGCATTTGATTTTTTCCTTTCAACGAACTGTGCAAGCCAATATGCTGAAACAAACTCGGCTTGAATCGACCAATTCGTTTTGCCATTTCTTTGTTGCAATGCTTGCTATCCTTTTCCAAATGGCAGTAGCGAACGTAAAAGAGATGCCACAGCAACCAGTCGACCGGCTTGTCGCGATGAAATAACACCAAAAAGTGAATAATGAGAGGCAAGGTTCGACTTCGGAACAATTTCCCAATAAAGCCTAGAGAGCTGAATTCAAGCATCAGCCAAGATGAGCCAGTACTGCTGTCAACAAACGCTCGAATAAAAGATAAATAATTCGGTTTAGTAATTACATCATCTTCCAGTTGCATGTAGTACTGGCCACGACTACGACAATAGCTCATCAAATAGATATAGTCGAGGTTTTGCTTAGTTCTCCATATCATCCGTTCCAATGAATCACCCATCGTAGGTTCAGTGGAATTCAAATCGGGTGGGTAATAGCTTTCAGCGGGCACTACCACCTCCACAAGTCCCGACTGAAGAAATTTGCCCATCTTGGTTTCAATCAAATGGATAACTTCATGAGCAGCTTGTGTCATACCCGGTTCGGCGACAAGAATTACAATCAAAACATTACCTCGATCACTTTCAGGCAAGTTATCAACAAGCGACTGTAAGGTGTCAAATAAATAACTATACTTTTCCCTAATTACAGTAGGAATTCCGATCGTCAAGTAAACACCACGACGAAATTTAGATCGAATGAAAGCTGGCACCAGGCCCCTTTTATCTTTTTGCAAATGAGACATATGCGAATAAATACTGGGCAAAAAATCGTCCATAATAAAGGCACTTGCATTAGCAATGTTCGTTTTGTTCAATTCATCACTGACAGCAATGTTCAAATCACTATGAACTGATTGTAACTTGGTCCAAAGTTGTTGTAAGTAATTTCTTCGATCAGATTCCAAATATTGAAAATGATTCAGCTGTTCATCAATTGTTCTCAGTCGTACATTCACAATCTATTCAGCACAAATCAGTTTTATGCAACAATTAACATTAAATGAACAATGCCTTTTATAAAATTTTAAACTTGTGCAAACTCTTGGTTTAGATTAAACTTGTCCAACTATTCGATTGGTTATAGCATAATAATTTTCCAGATACTATGTTTTAATTTAACTAGTAGCTATTGGTGTTTTACAATCATCACTCCATCAAATCTCACTTTGACTTTCCATCATCAAATAAAACTGACCAATTTGGCATATTCAAATATATCGATTTATAAATAATTGTCCCGAGAAATAAAATTTTAAATGAAAACTACAGAAGACTGTACCATAGCAGATTTTTTTGCCAAACAAAAAACCCATACGAAAAAGTATTTACTCAAAAAATTAAATTGAGAATGAAAGTGTTTTTCTTCAAGCATACATGCGTTACACGGCAAAATGATTAAACATTCAGTGAGATAACATTTAAACATGTTACACTAAAAGAATTACATCAAAATGAAAATATTGGCGTATATGCAGTTGTTTATCTGATAATATTGTTTTTTAATCAGAAATCAAAACTTACACAAACAGCTACAGTTGCATAAAAATACCATAAAAGTGAGAAGTGAAATTAAAAGAATTGTTTAACTTGAAAAATAAAATGTACAAGTTTAATATTTTCCCTATACTCTCTGTAAAATACGTCTGAGAAAAAATTTGATGCATTTGTCTCTTCAAATAAAACAAAACAGTAACTTCAATCAATGACTCCAAAATTTCATATTTCATTTCTAATTTCTTTTTACATTGTACTCTCATAATTATAAATTCTTGAAATGCTTGCAGAAATTATAAAGGAGCAACCACATTCATTATAAATTTATTACCTCATTATGTTAATCCAAAAGTGAACTTCATTTAAAGAAAATTACTGAATTCAAGAAAAAACCGCTCAGTGGAAATAATTTTAAACAAAACTCTGAACCACCACTTACATTAGAAAGTGTTTTCAATTGCTCGTTGATATTCATACGGTCCTTTATTAATAAAAGGATGCAGATAATAAAAACAATGAAACTGATGAATAATTTGCAATTTCGAAGCATCAGCGGACGAACAAAGCGACCAGCAATCGCAAAAGGTTTTCATTAATAGCACACGTCATCTCGACTGTAGCCTATTCATAATATATACAGCAATATTTTGTGCTGCCGTTCTACAGAGTATGATGAGAGAAAAACAGAAGTTAGTATTATCAATATTAATTGATATCAAAATTCAACTCGAAAGATTACTACAGTAAGAGTACGAGCAAAATATGTTACATTCATAGACAAAATCAAAATGGTCTAATATGAAATAAATTTTTAAAAAAATTTCAAACAGTTAAATAAAGGTAATTCAAACAATTCAATTAAATAGTAAAAAAATCAAAAATCAGATGCTGTATAATATGTGTTAATATCAAAATCATGGTCGTTTCTACAAAGCCATTTTCATTAAAACTTTTATTACATTAAATAAAACAACTGCTCACATCAAGGATTTCTGTTTATTAGAACAAATTTTTAGCAATTTTAAATTAATGCAAAGGAGTTGAAGTGTTATAGTAAACTGTAGTAAAATTGATATGCAGGTAAATTAATCGTTCATTATATGTTCTAGTTTATTTGAATTCATTATATATTCTGGTTTATTTCATCTTGTAAAGCTCTTTCAATGCTTTAATTTTTCATGTTTACTAAATTCACACAAACAATTACATGTTGAATAGCTATGTAATCAGTAACGTTATTGATGAGATATCAACTTTTATCACATCAGTTCATTAAATTGAACACATGCAAATCTGATGCTAATGCTTCTAATATATATTAAGTTTAGTGCCATTTTCAACATTTAATCCTAATATTCGGTTATATTTCACATTATTCCTTTTTGCCCGTACTTTCACATTGCTCTCAGTTTGTATATTCATCAAGTTTTTTGTAATTTTTTTTTCAATAAATAAAAAAAAGTTGCTGATGAACTTAATTATGAATGTGTAATAATGAACAAACATTAAGTTTTTGTTTTGAAAAAAGCACAGATTTATGTATAATCATCTCTGCATGAATAAAATAAATGATATTGATGTAATTGATAAAATTAGTTTCGTGTATTTTCAAAATTTATAACAGGCAATCAAAAATGAAAAACAAAGCCGTTGAAGAACGACTATTCTCATCAGGAAATTTATGATTATCATATAATTTTATTAATTATCAAATATTTTTTTTAAACAAGTAAACATCTTGCCAAAATTAAAAGCTGTTCACTTACCGTTACAAATGTAATAGTAAAAATGAAAAGAATTATTGCAGTACAATAGAACCGTTTTGAATAACCGCTAAGTAAAAATCTTTGAACAATAGCCAACATCATATTTTAAAAAATTGAATACGTGTAAATTATAAATTGAATTAGTTGATAAAAAAATTGTTCTTCCAAAGAAAGCAACACTGAACGCACTGCTCAGCGTGTTATCTACAAAGTGAAAAGTCATTCAGTAATAAACGATATATATATATATATTTATTTATTTATGAAATGTCCAAAATTCAAGATTGCAATTTAAACTTCAGATGCAATTGTTTAGCGTCATTATTTGCTTGGCAAAACATATGCCATGTGCAAACAGTGGCCAATCAAAATCCGCTTTGCTAAGAAACTGAATCATCAAATATGGCAGTTTAATATTGAATTTGACAAATTGCATTATTAATGGAAACAAAAAATATTGTAAACAAAAAAAAAAGAAAAAAATAAAGTTCTCTAAAGAAAAAAAGTGCAGAACAGTTTGAATTATTAGAAAGAAGCAAAAAAGAAAAATTAAATACGTATTTGAAAATCGAATACGAAATAAATTAAATAAAAAAGCAAATATAAACGGAAAATGTTAATTCAAAAATCATCCATATCAAAACGTTGCATCCTTTTCCAATTGTCTTGTAGATCTTTCTTCACTTTTGTGCGCATGTAAAATATTGGACAATCTCGACTAAAAAGAATACAATTTTAAAATGTTTGATTTTAATTAATAATAAATGAATAAATCACAAATTTAACCTTGAGCACAGCACTTCTTCATGCAAACTGCCTTGGCATCGCTGGCATTCTGTCCACAGTCGTGAAAAGCGTTCTTCCAAATATTGAACTTGGAAAAGCTTGAAAAAGAATATTTTAAAAATCTGTTTTTGCAAAATCTATCTTGTATATTAAATAATTTTCAATTCATTAAAATATTTGTTCATTTGTCATTTTGTTGTTCAAAAAATATAATTAAATTCATTACTAGTTAAAATAGTTTGAAAAGAAAACACTTGAACTTACATAGCATACCAGAAAGAAAAATTAATTTTTTTTTTTATTGAATAACAATTTGAATGAACGTCCTTGGGAATTATTACCTCTCGTTGGTAAATTTCAACTTCTTTTGGCTTACAATGGTCGCATACGGCGCCATTGTTGGACAAAACAGCTCGGCAATTTAAACAAGTTTCCTGCTTCTTTGTAAACGCCATCAAGCCTCCAAGTTTACTGTGAGTTACAGTTTTCGTACGCGTGTGATCACCTCCTTCAGAAAAAAATATATACAATTATCATAACAAAAAAAAATTAAAAATATCATACTCAACAATATAGACTCTGCTTTGTCACCCAAAATAGGATCAAATATTCGAAGCAACGGCTTTGATAACTGATTTTCCAAATAATATTGCGTATCAATTGGAATGCTGTTCTCCAAGACATATATCGGATCCTTAGATGTGTGCAAAGATGATGCGCATTTAATGAAATTGCAATTTCAATTTCACCCGATTCTCACCTCGGCTTTCATATACGCTGCGGTACCTTTGGATGCTGCAATGATGACATAAGGGACTCGATCGCCAAGATGCGGTGCTGAACCTGGATCCCGTTTTCGCATTCTGGCTGCTAATTCAACGTGAGCTTGTTTGGCCGCATATTCCTAACATTGAAAACAAAGAAAAAGAAAATGATATAAAATTTTCTTTCTTGAAATGCACAAGTGCAAAAAGATCGCCACTTTATCCGTCTTTGTCAGCTCTTTGGAAATGATCAACTGGCTAATATCTATTCGATTGCACAATAAATCTGAAATCACCATTTTCGTATATTCCACGGCTTTGTCAGGATCCCTGAAAATATCTTTTTCAGAAAGATTTATTTTTCATCAAAATGTATAATTTTTGTAAACGACCTATCGATCAAAATTTTCTCCAAGCAAGTGTTGAGCACATTGGCAACAAGAGGACAATTGTCCCGACGCACCGTTTCAATGCCCTTGCAATCCATTTTATCATAACTTTGTATATTTGTAAAATATAAACCGGCGTAACGTTTTTTACTAATCAACAAATATGGAAAGTAGACTTTTTCAAATTCCAATTTAATTGGATTGACAAATTTGGCGCTGACAAAAGCGGCCGCTTCACGGCCCATCTCCATTGCCTTTTCCAAAGTTTCCAGGCCAAAATCGACCATCACAGAATCCGTATCACCGTATATCACCTTAATAATTGCATATTATCAAATGAATAATTGCATATTGAAATTTCATTGATCAGTTGAAACTTTTGCATCCGCTGTATAGCCGTTCGCTTTGACAAACTGCTTTTCCACTTCATCTTTAGTCATGTCGATCATCATTCTACCAAACGCTGTAACACTCTTCATTGAAAAAATATAATAATGAGTCAATGACAAAAAAAAGAACTATATTTCACTGCTTGAAAAACCTGTGAAATTTCCAGACAAGGCAATTTACCAACTTGTGCACCGGTAAATCCGTAAACTGAATTTGCACTAATTTTCAACGCTAACTGTCGACCGTCCAACACTTGACGTCGAAATGCATCGGTTTCCTATATTTCAAAAAAAAAATAATTAATTTTTAAATAATCCTCAATATTCAAACAACTTTTCATTTTTCTTTTACCACTTTCATTTGTTGTTTAACGGCTTTTCGTGCGGCTAACAAATTTTCCAAAATTTCCGGTAACAATCCTTTGCATTTGTCTTTTTTAACAAAATAATGTCCAGATGGTGTTTTAATGTAATCATCAGGTGAAAGTCTACAAATGGAGTTATTCTATTAAAAAAAAAACTTTTTTTTTAATTAATTTTTTTTTCAAAATGCCCACTGGGATCGGACATTCTGATGCATAATCAAAGTTGTGTAACACAAATTGTGTGCCATCATGATCGACGGATACAGCGAAGCGAAATCTAGTGTCACAATAGGTTTGTTGTAATAACTAATCAAAAAAACAATAATTATAATTATAATTATTATTAAATTCTGTTGAAAAAAATGTCATTCAAACCCTTTAATCGGTTCTATCACAGTTGCACCAGTGTAGTCTTCACCAACTTCTGATCGAACGGCTGGCAAGAAGAGATTCTGTTCTCGAGTCTGAAACACATTCAAATGTTGAATATAGTTTCTCTTTTCGATTGAAATTTCAACTTGCAAACCCTGCGCATCAACTGTGAAATAACTTTGATCTGTTGACCACGGGTAAGCAAATTGCTCACAGTGACACCAGTAACTCTTGACATCTCAATGTAATTAATTACTGACATCAGTTTATCAAGTAAGCGAAGAGGCAAATATGCATCTTTCAAACAGTAGACGGCAAGACGACGTCGGGTTTGTTCATTTCCATTCTAAATTTTATTCCACTTTTATAAATGAACAATTAAAAACAAAGTTAACCTGAAGATCAGTAATAATTGAATAATGCACGTCTTCTTTTTGTTCTTGCAAAAAGTGAAAACTAACAGCATTCAATGTATAACTGCGCAATTTGTAATCTCTGAATAAAATCTGAAATTGAAATTATAAAATACAAGCTTGCAGCCAATTCAAACATCTCCTACTTGCAACAGATCAAACTGTATTCGACCTTCTATATTGCATAGCTTATTTTCACGTCTGCCCATCTGACGAGATTGAACATTGGATGAATGAACCACAGTTTTCTGATCCTTAATTCGACCAATAAATGCAAAATCCTTCACCTTAAATATTAACAAAATTTTCACAATACATAATGATAACAATATTAAAAGCTTACCGATAACGTTTGCGCTCGATCTATCAAATAAGGCAAATCAAAATTTTGAATATTATAACCAGTAATTATGTCCGGATCAACTTCTCTGACAAAACTCGCCCATTCCTAAATGAACAGTAGAACAAAATAATAATATGTAAAATATAATTTCAAAAATGAAAAGCTTCACTGAAAGCATTTTCTCTTCAGTATCACAAGATATCACTTGACAGCCCACGATTGGAGCGCAACTATTCAAAGTGAACACATTGCGCACAAAGGGTTCTTTTTCACCTTGGGTTAGAACCATATTTGCAATTTGAATTACTGGATCTTTTTCTGCCTCAGGAAATACACCTCAAAAACATAACCTCACAGGAGAAAGTCAAAGAGGAAAATTAAAATGTTAATTTTACCTTTACGACCAGCGCATTCGATGTCTATACTCAAAATGCGCAACGGAGCTATGTCTGACCAATCTCCTTCTGGTGAATGAATTACAAGCTTTTTCCAATCAATATCAACCTTACAACAATCAATATTATTATTATTATTATTAAAACACATTTCAATTATCAGTTGTGTAAAAATATTATTTCACTACAGATACATTCATATATTTATTATTAAAAAAAACAAAAAATACTTCAATTTGACACCGAGACATCTTTTTTAAATCGCGTACAGTAAAAGCAGAAGGTTTCAACTCAATCCAACAACATCCAGTCATTGATGTATCAACCATAAATCTTGAAAATAAAATTTAATTAAAATCAATCACAACTGATTCATTGATTGATTGATTCTTAAAGTTATTTTTTATTCTACAAAAGTTCTTTAGCATTCTATGTAATTATGAAAAGCTTCTACGTAATACATGCTTCAATCAAAGCAGTGTTCAATAATTTACCTTATCGTAAAATCAATGTTACTTTCAAATGTTGTCAATGCATTAATGGGTTGGCTTGCACAACTCCATCCACCAGTTTCCAAAATTCTACGTGCTAAAAACCAGCAATTTTTTTTCACATTTCGATATTAAAAAAATATAGAAGTTAACAAACTTTATCTAATAAATAAATTATTCCCATATATACATATATGCAAACATTAAAATCTAGCATTATTGGCAAAGTAAAATGCATAATTTCTTTTTGTTACCAACAGGAACAATTTTTGGCAGTGCCACAATAATTTTGACAAAAGTAGTGTTCTTCATAAAATTATAACCATAAAGATTCCGTCCTTGCAAAATTTCCACATCCAAAATAGGTTTTCTAAAAATATAAATCTCTTAAAAGCAAACATAACTTCATATATACATTTTATCACAGCTGAAATTAAATTGCATCAATGCATACACACATATATTAACATATATTCATCTCTTGTTATATACATATGTACATATTTATTTAAGCATACTTAATATCTTTATTTGTGCGCATCTCTTGCACTACTGCCTGGTTTAAACTATCACAAAATAAACTGGTTCGAGCTGGATCGAAATTTTCAATGTGCACATAAAAATATGGTTGAAATCCATGTACATGACAGCAAACCGAATGCCCATCTTTTGTTGCACCATACATTCGAATAACTGCATGCACCTGATCAGTTTTCAAACCATTTTGCATGTCTGAATAAAAATAATGGATTTTCTTTAAAAAAATTCATTTACAATAATTTCATTTACCAGAATGATAATAGTCGATATCCATGCATTGAAATATAACACTACGGTCTGCAATATCTGACGACAAATGAGGTCTCGCCCAACGAGCACTGGTTTCAAACTGCTCAGGGCCAGAACCTAAAGCAAAATTATATATCTTTTTTTAAAAATATTTTATTATTAAAAATATTCAGGTTAGTTAAAGATATAAATAATCTGAAAAATACATAAAAACAACTATCAGTAGTAAGGATTATAATAAAAATTATGCATAAATAATTACCAAATATTTGAGAATCCACGCCATTCTCGATCAAATCAGGTTCATCAAAAGCTGCAAGATGTAATTCAAAATCTGTTCTGTCCTCTTCTTCATCTAATTCTCTATAAATCATAAAATTGTATAAAAGCAGCATAAAAAACCCAACAGGATAATTGACATGACATTTACATAGGAATGAAATTATCTTAAAAAATGTTTTATTTAAATAAAATTAACTGAGAAAAATAAATAGGAAAATGCACTTCAATTTAAATAAAAGGCTAAACATGCATAGTGATATGACAAAATCGACTGTTCAAATTTACCTTCTGCGTTTGGTAAATTGAGATTGACTTGAGGAAAGACCGCTATTTCTGCGCTTCGATGCCATTCAAAGACTTGAAGCAAACATATTATATTTAAAACGTAAATCACATGAGACAAAATACACTTTTTCTCCAGTAGTATGAAAATTACCAACATTTACTTATGCTGACACAACTATTTACAAATAAAAAGGTTTTTTCAATAAATTTTTCAATTTTACATAATGTGATAAAAAATTATGAACACACATGACAAAACGAACTAGAAACAAGCTATAAATATCCTCAATGAACTAATCGCAACAAGCAAAGTACTGATAATTGAATTTTTGAGGAAATCAAGTTTTGAGGATATCAGTATTATTCTACCACATTAAAAGTAATTAAAGAAACATCTCATCTTAACTCTATATCCAATGATAAAATTAGCACCCAGTGTGATCGTTTCCCGCTAACATTACTGTGAAATTACAATGTTTCAAGGTTTATTTAAAACATTTCACTTTTTTAATTTATTTCCTGAACTTATAAGTTAATTAAAAGTAAAAAATTGTGTAAAAATTGAATAAAATATTAACAAGGTAAAATAAAATAAAATAAAATTTATTTAAGCAAAAAAAGTTTTACCAAAGTCAAAAATTTATGTCAGCAGCATATATTACTGTAATTTATTTTAAACTTTTTATATATTTAAATAAAAAAACGCTTGACATTACTTTTTAAGAAAAGTTTCAAAATCCTTAATAATTATATGCATAAGTATGTTTTTTACAAGAAGATAATAAATAATAGCATCTCATTTATAAAAAATGATTTTGTAGAATTATCAAAACTATTATTAATAATTCAGAAGTAATGATAATTCTAAAATTATATAAAAACAGCCATAAATTTAAATTATTCTTTTATAATAATATAAATTACAGTATTCATTATGCTTTGGCAAAGATAAGTAGGTGATACTGTTACAGTGTGGCAGGTACTTTATTATTTTAACGGATATTTTAAAAGATGAAGAATTTACGGGGAACGACTTTTAATTCATTTAACTTAGATTTTCGTATTCTTAAGGTAATGAATTATTATTCGTACATGTTCCATGAAAGATATTTTGAAGTGCTGTGTGTTGCACAAATGGTTAATGATAATTTTATTTTAATGTAGGCGGTGAAGTTGCTTGGTTGGAAAAAGCCTACTTTGATTCAAGAGAAATTTATTCCATTAGCTTTGCAAGGTAAAGACATCGTTTCACGAGCACGAACTGGATCAGGGAAAACTGCAGCATTTTCAATTCCAATAATACAAAAAATTTTGGAAGAAAAACAAGTACAGTTGTTTATGCTTTTCGTTTTGATCTTTAATTCAAATTTCAAAAGTGTATTCGTATTTTTTAAAGTCATCTGGCATACAATGCATACGCGCTGTCGTGCTTGCTCCATCCAGAGAACTTGCTAAACAATTGTGCGACCATATTAATAGTCTTTGCCAGTTTCTTACTCCAGAAATTCAGTGTGTCGATCTTGTGATTGCGGAACATGCTGTAGCCCAAAGGTATAACTACTTTTTTTTATAAAAGATATTTCAGTTTAATACTTTTTTTTAGATTTTCGTTGAATTCTAATCCAGACATTGTTGTCAGTACTCCAAGTCGACTTTTAGCACAGCTGAAACAAAACAACTTGTCTCTACGTGATACACTTAAATATTTTGTAATTGACGAAGCGGATTTAGTGCTTTCCTATGGATATGAATCTGAAATCACAGAAATTATCAGGTTGCTTTTTTTATCTTGTCAAGCATTTAACGAACTCATTCAGATCTTTGCATTTATTTAGCTATTTACCTAATAATTATCAAGCATTTTTGACATCTGCTACTATGAATGAAAACGTGAAGTTATTGAAAAAACTGACGTTGCACAACGCAGTGATTTTGAAGATTGAAGAAGCTCAGCTTCCTGCTGCAGATCAATTGACACAATACCACATAAGGTAATATTATTTTTTAAAATTGTTTTCTATTTTAATCGATTGTTTGCAATTATAGTTGCAGTGAAGATGAGAAATTTGTTATTTTATGCACTCTTTTCAAGCTGAAATTAATCAAAGGAAAAACAATTATATTTGTGGACACTATTGACCGTTGTTTTAAGTAATCTGTTATAACTGTTCACATTGAAATTATAGTTTCTCATTTGCATTAACTTTAGGTTGAAGCTGTTTTTGAACACTTTTGGAATAGCAGTTGTGATTTTAAATTCTGAACTACCATTAAATTCAAGGTGTGTTGATGTTTCAATACTGGTGCTTCTTTTTTTATAAAGCAGTTTTTCAGATGCCACATTGTGCAACAGTTTAACAGCGGTTTGTACGATACTATTATTGCCAGTGATGAAATTTCTCTAGAAAGTCCCGAAGAAAGGAAACAGAGTGGAACAATTATAAAGTGAGTTAGCCATTTGTCAAAATTTATAATTGCAGTTTTTGCTACTGCTTTTAGGCTTGAAAGGAAAGAATCAACAGCTTCACGTGGAATTGATTTTAATCAGATATCAAATGTGGTGAATTTTGATTTTCCTAAAACTGTTGAAGAATATATTCATCGTGTTGGAAGGTGACTGACTTTGACTTATTTAATTTTATTGAAATATTTAATCGTATTGTGCTTTTCTAAAAGTTAGATTTAAGGGATCTGAGTATGCTATTTGTGCCTGTAGTGTTTGTTTGTCATTAATTTAGTCTATGTACAATAGAAGTTTTTGAACCTATATTTTAGGTAAATTGTTTTCTGCTCAATTTTTATTTGTGATTGATGAAAATGTCGTTTAGTCTAATTATAACAATTAATGCGTGTGTTTTGAATTTTTTAAACTGCATTTAAATGGAATTTTATTAATTTTTTTTGAATATGTTTTTATATTTTAAAATAATTCAAGTTTTGTTCATTTTGTTCAAACAGTCTCTTAAACTCCGGGTGTATTTCTTATAAAGGCTTTCTATAGATTACTGTAATAATGAGTAAAATAAGGTTACATGATGATAGTATAAGTTATATATTATGTTATGCTAAACAAATTATTTTAATATACTTTTTTGTTGATTAAATTGCATTTGTTTTATGGAAATATTATTTCAGTATGATATATTCATTTTACAAATACAAAAACAATGCAGTGCATTTTTGATGATAAATAATTTTTAACGTTATTTCAAACTTGAAAAAGTTCAAATGAGATTTTAAAAATTAAAAATAAAATGTTTGATATGTAAATTTCATGATTTTTATTAAAGATGTAAGACAAATGCTAGAAATGAATTCTAGTGATTTTTTTTAAAAAGGAGAATGTGCTAAGTTTGGAAGAATAGCAGATTTTTTTTGGTATGTTTGTATGTTATTCAGTATTTATGTTTTTTGTTATAGAACAGCTCGGGCTTGGAATCAAGGTACTGCTCTTTCGTTTTCTACAAAACGTGAGGCGAAATTTGTATCCAGAGTGAAGAAAGCACTTACAAAACAGTGTATATTTTATGACTGTTGCTTTGATGTGATTGTTTCTTTTTATAGTTTTCTTTAATAATTTGTAGACGAAGGGGAATTTTTGAAACCATATCGTATTAATATGGAAGAATTGGATGGCTTTCGTTACAGGTGTTTGGTAAGATGCATCTGCATGTGGGTTTTGTTGTGTTGTTCAATATTTGCTTGAAGGATGCTTTACGTGCTGCTACAACTCTCGCAGTGAAAGAAGCTCGACTGAAAGAAATAAGAGAAGAAGTTTTGAAATCGACAAAGTTGAAAGTATAAATATGTTATATTGTTATTTATTGGTTCAGTTTTGAATGAATTTTTAGAGTTATTTTGTCGAAAATCCTCGAGATCTGCAGCTGATAAGACACGATAGGATCTTCAAACGCAATCGCAGTCTTAGACATTTAAAGCATGTTCCAGAATATATCGGTTGGTAGTTCTTTTTTTTTTTAAAAATAAATGAGATTGAAAATATTAATATTTGATTTGATTTGAAATTTGATTTTCAGTTCCAAAATCTTTGAGAGGTGTTCCTGTTAAAGCTGTTCAAAACGACCGCTCTGTTGAAGACGATCAAAATGATCATTTGAAATCCAGTGACAGTATCACTAAGCCATCTCTGCTGCAGCGTAAGCGGAAAGCATATCGAGAACGTTCCGCAGTGGTTTGTTATTAAAAATTTTCTCATTCATCATTATTACTGTTTGTTCGATAATATTTTGAAATGAAACTTATTTTTAGAAACGAAAAGCCGATCCTTTGGAATCATTCAAGTGTTAATTTTCCATTCATTTTTTCAATCTAATAAATTTCAATGAAAAAGAAATTGTTTTTATCATTTGCTTTTTTATCATTTATATCCATTGCTATTTTGGATGAATTATTTTCAGTTTTTTTAATAATATTATTTCAAACATATTTTTATTTTTTTAATAAGCTTATGTGAATATATTGGAAAGAAAAGAATAGTTGTTGTTGTTGTTGTTGTTGTTGATTTTGTTGAATTAAAAATGGCACCCAAAATTCAATACCTCCGATTCAATGATAGTCAAGGTGAAGTGAGCAATTTTTGTTTTAAACATTTAAAATTGTATATTGTTAGTTTTGTTGTTGAAGATTATTTCATATGCGCTTTGAATACCGGCTTGCGAGTTTACAACACAGATCCTTTCATGGAGGTGATTCATCTCGACGAAGCTACGGCTGGCAGTGTTAAATTGTGTTGCCTTTTGCAACGTAGCAATATAATGGCGTTGGTATGCAACGGACCGAATGGGAAATTTTCAGAAAATTCAGTTGTCATCTGGGATGATAAAAAGAGGAAATTTATTTTGGAAATTGAATGTCCGTCTGAAGTGGTTGCTGTACGCATGTCAGCAGCGAAGTGAGAATAATAATAATATTATTATTATTATTATTATTATTATTGAATTTGGATTAAAGAAATTATTATCCTTGTGATTTTTATTTGTTTTCAGTTTGATCATTGTTCTACTCTCTGAAGTGCATGTTTATACATTTCCTGGTCAGCCGAATTTGATAGCCAGCTTTGATACGCGCCATAATCCAAAAGGCATTTGCTCGATGAATTCAGATCCAGCGGTGGAATATTTTGCTTTTCCAGGACATCGTATTGGCACTCTGCTGTTACTGGTATGTGAATTTTTGAAATTATAATTTAATACCTGAATGATTGTCGCTTGTAGAATTTGAAACAATTGACTCAGTCAGAATCTACCTCTCCGTTATCGATTAAAGCGCACAGCTCAGACATTGCGTGCATATCATTGAACAATCCAGCTAATTTGGTCGCCACAGCGTCTGAAAAAGTAATTCCTATTTTATATTCCTGAGATATTTAAAATTAATATTTTAAAAAATGACCACAAGTAAAAATAATGAGAAACTATGGACTGTTTGTTCTTGATGAAAATGCTCTTAATGATTCTGCGTATGCTTTTTTCAATTGATAATTAATTCTTTCTATCTTTTTTTTGAAAATTTTAGGGAACATTGATTCGCATTTTTAACGTTCAGAAGAAAATGAAAATTTTGGAATTTAGGCGTGGCTCTGATCCAGCTTTAATTTACAGGTGAAATATTATTTTGAAATTGCTTTGTTGTTGATATTAATTCATCTTTAATTTCAGTATCAAATTCAGCTTGGATTCGTCATTTCTTTGTGCTACTAGTGACAAAGGAACGGTACACATCTTTTCTGTCAAAGATCCAAACTTAAATCAGCGCTCAACGTATTTTTTGCAGATTGATTGAATTTTTTTTATTTATTTTGTTTTTTTTTTGAAATATTCTCCTTTAATTTGTAGATTGCAAAAAGTTGGCATCAGTGGCGCATACGCTGAATCTCAATGGGCTTTAGCAAAATTTGCTGTCGGTTCCAAGTATCCTTGCTATTGTTGTTTTGGCAAAGAATCCACAGTGATTGGTGATAGAAGTGCAATGTATTATAATTTGAAATAAATCTTCAAAAATGACGTTCCTTTCAGCGGTTTGTATGGACGGCTCTTACTACAAATTGGGATACGATGACAGCGGTACTTGCACACAGCTTGAATATGAATTTTTTCTCGGAACCACCGAAGACACTAATTTTTGGGCTAGCTACAAAGAAGAATAATTTCATTTATTCATTTTCTTGTTTTTCTTTTTGAACGCATAGGTGTTTATTATGATTTTATACGGCGTAAAAGGTGCTTAATTTTATTTTAACTTTAATGTCAAGCTATATATTTGCATATGTTTTAATAAAGTTTTACAACATGTATTTCATGCTTGTCTGTTAAATTGCATTCTACGCTGCCAACAGATGAAAAGAACAGGTTTTTTTGCATTGATAACTTTTGTATGACATTTTAATGTAAAACTGTGGCCTTCAGCTAACATTTTGCAATGATTTTTAAGCATAAGATAGATTTATTTGCAACACTGTTAACATTTTAATTTTTCATTCATTCACTGCTAAATTTGCAGAAATTGAACTGTAAATTGAGTTTTTTGAAAATTTTTTCTTTCCCTTTCATTAATTCAACGAAAACATTGCTAAAGAGTTTGAGGAGTTTTCTAAATATAAACTTTGAAGTTCTCTTATTTATATTTCAAAATTTTTTAGCTGCTTAATTGAAAGAAAAAAAAATCAATTTATGAAAATTGGACTGTAATAAAAGAGAAATTTGTTTAACTGCTCTAATAAAGTGAAAATAAATTTGCTCAGTTATCATGTTGAATGAAATGTAAAATCAAATTTTTTTCAGAACTCCATTGCCATCAACATTTTAAAATTATTTTTGACTTTTACTTTTAGATTTTAAAAAACAATAACTTATTTTATCAAAATTTCATTCTAAACAAATATTGCTTAATTTTTTTTTAATGTAAACTTCTGTTTGCAATTTTTAATAATTGTTCTTGATCATCAAAATATTAGTACTGTACCTTCGAGTTCAATACATGAGTAAGAGTGCAGCTTTTTACGCAGCCAGTTGAGTGATCACACAGCTGATTGCTGAACTTGGGCTGTTATGCATTATTTTTTGTTTGACTGTGCAAGTTTTGCGGATATTTGTCAATTTTTATTCTACCTGTTCGAGTGAGACTGTTGAAGAGTGATGCCGGATTTTGACGTCATTGAAACTTATGAAGATTTGGAAAACATTCCTACTACAGAAGTTCTTTCTCCTGATCCGATTGTTATAAAAGGAAATGGAAATATTACTTTGTAAGTGGTTGTTCACTTCAAGTAATTCATAACAGTTTTTGAAATTTACATTTCAATGTATACGTTGTATTGCTCTTTGGATGCAATATTATGTATATATTTTTTTTTCCATTTTAAATTTTCATTTGTATGATGATTTTCATGTTGTATAAAATTGTATAGAATATAATTTTTCTGAAAATGTTTTGTTATTTTTTATTTTGCATTAATTTTATTTAACAAATTTTATAATTTTAAAAAGTTTGATATTTCCATGTATTTATTTTTAAATGACTTTTAATTTTGTTTATGTGTCTATGTTCATCTGGCATCGATATTTCTTTGATCAATTAGATGCTCCTGTTCTTACTGTGTGTAGTGGAAATACTTTTTTGTTCTTTATACATCTTTATATGCAGATGTATATATATTTGTGTGTGTGTGTGTGTGTGTGTGTGTGTATGCAAGCATATGATGACCGATTCTATTGATTGTCTCTTTTGCTTCTCAAGATGAGACTTTGTCAAGCATGTTTTATTGGTGCTCTGTGTGCAGGTCAGACGTTATAAAATAAATCTCTTCTGCATTTATTTTTTTTGTCTCGTATTTCTTTTAGAGAAATTATAGATAAATTTCATTTTGATTTTAGATTTGGTTTGAGCAGTCGATTTGACAGTGTATTTCCACCAAAGCTCGTCGGAAAAGTTAGTAGTACAACGGAAAAATAATAATAATAATATTATTATTATATTATTGATAAATTGAATAATTTTTCTTCCAGGTCGCCCCGGAAGAATTTAATGCAACTATTTGTCGTATTAACAGAGTATTGCAGAAGAGTATATCCGTCAATGTGAGGTGGCTGCTGTTTGGTTGTATATGTTGCTGTTGCACGTTGAGCTGTTCGCTGTGGCCTGTAGTATGCTTAAGTCGTCGCGTATGTTTTAAATTTGATAAAATTAAATTAAGCAATTTTCCAAAATAAAAAAGAAATATTTCTCTCTTCAACAGACCATTCGAACGATAGAGAAATTGTTAGACTGGGAAAATGCTCATCTTTATTACAAGGTAATGTATTTTAATTGAAATTTAATACCAAATTGTTTATCATTTTTTTAAAAGTTGGATATATTGGAGTTTTGTTGTTGTTATCGCATTTACTTCCTTTTTACGTCACTCTCAAATAATACATTCGTGGAAATTTTTCATTGTTATTTTTCATGATCACACGCTGAAGCGGCTCGCAACAAATGCATCATGATAAATGTGTTGCCAAAGCAGCTCGTTATTAAAATCGACCTGTCAGCTGGAATTCTATTTTGAAATTGTTGCAAATTATTTTTAAATAAAAAATATGAATTTAATATTTTCGTTATTTGATTTTTTGTTTTGTTTGTTTCAGCTAGGCTTACAATGGAAGCTACATCGAACAAAATGCGAGTCGAACAACATGACAGAATATGTATGTAATATATTTTTATTATTTTTTTTTGTATAATTTAATGAAAATTATTATTACTTTAAACATTTATTTCAGGTACTTTGGATTGATTTTCTTCCAAAGCAATTTCTTCTTCATCCAGACTGACAATCAGATTTTTGTTTTCTCTCTGTGACATTTTCATTTTTAAATTTTGAATTATTTTCGCCAAACAAGTGTTGTCTAGTCAGGTGTCTCCCACTGTTCATTCATTCATTCATTCTTTCTTTATTATTATTATTATTATTATTATTATTATTAAAATCGACATAATTGCTGCTTGCTATATACCTTGTTCGTTTTTATTCAATGAATATGCCACATTTATTTTTCTTTTTATTCTCTTCCTCGATTCATCCTGTAACGTTGTCGTCACTTCCGGGAGCGACTGTAGGTTTCGTTGACAACAACAACAGCAACAGCTGAAAGTCATCCAAGCCTGGTAAAAGTTCCAAATGTGCGTCAAGTGCATTTTTTTGAAAGATGTTGATTTTTATTTTAATATTTTTCCATCACAATTTCCATGCATTGCCTTTTTGAAAAAGAATGAAATTCATATTTTTAATACAAGAGAAACATATTCTTGCCGTGACGTAATGAAAAATTGAATTTAAGTTATGGAAAAACTTAACTTCAATTATGCCTGTTTTTTGATCATTCAATTATGAAATAAAATTTTTAATAAAAAAATAGATTGTTTTGTGCATTTGTCACAGTAAACAAACAAATTCATGATGTAAAAATGCCACTCCATCTTAAAACATTTAGTAAATTTGAATATTTTTTGAATAAATCGAAATTTACGTATGAAACCAAATTATTGAATTGAAAACAACCGTTTTTAATTTCCTCCTTTTATTGCATACTTCCTTTTTCCTGATTGAATGACATATACATAATTTAAGCACAATTATTATTTCATAATAAATAAATTGAAAGTAACAATTTTCAAAGATTTTCACTTGCGTGCCAGCTGCGTGCGTATTCACTTTCGTTACTTTTATTTATTAAAATATTTTATTTTCAACTTTCATTGCAATAAATAAATAAATAAATAAAATGTCAGAAACAAAAATCAACATTATTTCTCGAGCAATTCTCTTGAAACTTCACTTATAAAATTGACCAATCATAATTCCATTTTTTATATTCAACAAATTGAAAACAACAACTGCTGCATTATTTTTCGTTTTATAAATATAATTATTCTAACATTTAAATTTCTTCTGCTAGTCCTTTATAAATTATAACTAAAAACAATAATGCAATTTAAAATTTCATATCAAATCGAACAAACATACAGCAGATTTCAAAGTCGTAAAATGTTCACCTTTCATTGCTGTTGTCCAGAAAAATGTACTAATTTTATTCAACCGTTCTTATTCTTATAATCAAATGTTTTTATATAATTAAATTTTATTTAAAAAAATAATATATATTATAGATGTAAACTAATTGTGAAATCAACTTTTCTCAAGAAAAGAAACGATAATTCTCGAAACACATTATGCATTTTATTAGTTGCTTCCATTTTTTGGTAGAACATTCAAATGGATGTATTTGCTTAAAATTTTTTTTCCAACAGTTATTACATAATTTTTTGTGCAAGTTATCGTGTTTAAAATGCACTTTCAATTTAAACAGATGCTTGATATTTAATAATACTTTATCGTAAACAGATGTCTTCAATGTCGATTGTCATTAACGTTTATCAAATTTTACACATCATCTGCAGCATCATAATTGATTGCAATCATTGATCTGTCATTTTGGCTTTCCATTTTTCTGTTTCAATTTACAAAATTCACATTTTCGGTAATTGTTCAATTTTGACATTATTCATCTGTAAAATATTTTCTCCTCTACAACAAAGCCTGTTGAGTGTGCTTTACATGTTACAAAATTCACAAAAACAAATCCTCAGATTTATACAGACTTTCACAATTTCAAATACTTCACACATTCAAAAATCGAATAAAATCTAACATGAAAATTTTATTCTCCAAAAATTTTATTCTTCAATATTCACTTTCATAACAAGCACCTGCAACTTTAAATTCTATTTATTTAATCATATCATGCATGTTTTGTGAAGAGAAAATATTTATTTTGTAAAATCTATATACCGTATATTCTTTTCTGAGCAAAATTTTTGGATAGTATGATAAAAAATACAAATTTGATGACAAGCTAACGTCTTTGCAAATTGCACATTAATTGCAAAGCTTCAAATTTTTCCTTTTACAGTACTTTAAGATATTTCAGGATTTAATATAATAAGTGCTTTTTTTCATTTTATACTTTTTATTCAGAGTATAATTTGAATAAATTCTTAATAACAGTTTATAAAAGACCAAAACAATAATTATCTGTGTTCTGAGTAAATTGTGCACAATGATTGCTTGAACTTGACAATTATTATTACTGTTCAACCAAATTTCAAATCATTCTATAATTAAATTATTTTTCTTTCTACTATACCTTAACGTTTCTTTTATGCAATTTTATTTATATTTTAATAATATAAAATGAAAATTTTTGTTTTTATATTTTTTAAATTATATTTACTTAATTTTGAATAATTAACACATTGATCATTAACATGACAAAAATATTACAAATATATGTGTCTGTTATTATTACCTATTATTTGTTACCTATTTTTATTAATTTTATTTAAAGTATTGAAATTGTTTAATTAAAAACAATTCTCATTAATTATAACGTGCCGGCTTCATCTTCTAGCTGAATTTTATCTTCATCTTCCTGCTCTGTTATTGTTGTTGAGCAAGTCTCAGGCATTACATTAATGACACGACATAACACAGCGTATGACTATTCTCTCACTAATAATAGCATGCTATAACAGGCATACTGCTAATCATAGTCAACATACTAACAGGCCAGCGCTACACACGACATCACCAAACAAATCAACTGACTTCTCAGGTTGCTTCCCTTTATCCTGGTCTGATCGCGTTGACTTGATGCTTGCTGGTCTTCAATTTGGATGGAGGAAAAACGTCCATCATAGCCAGATGAACGGATCGAGTTACCATTTGGACGTTGACAGCATACTGGCTACATCCCGTCAGCAGTATCAAATTTCACAGTGCCACTTCGGGATTGTAACAGGAATGACAAGCTTGCAACAGAGACGACTGGTAGACCATATCAAGCTTTAAGTTACTTACTGTTCCGGCAATAAGTAATAAAAATACAATAATTTTAAAAAATTTTATTTATGAATAAAATCAAAAACATTGGACAGATAATGATGAGATTGAAATCAATTTATATAAACTAGAACAAAATTATTTGATGATCAATCATAAATGAGACATTAAAAATAAACAAAAAATGATTATTTAGATGATTAAGAAATTTCGGATTAAATTTAAGGGCGGTTGAAAAATTTAAAATCAATGCGATTAGTACAGTCCAAGAAAGAAATTGATGGCAAAGCGCAGTGCATCAGTTGCCAAGTACTGTTGGATTTATTTTCTTCTAACGCCACAACAGATCCAAACGGATAATGGACACCAACTTGTTTCAGATCATTTGCATCCGGTATATTTGCTGTTTTCTTTGTCAAAAATCGACTACCTGCATCAAGGGTAGGTGCATGAACAACAAATAATATATTGCACGGTGATTTGGGATGCTTGCTCAAAATACTACCAATCACATCGCCGGTACGTTTGTAATATTCTTCGATGGTTTCATTTTTGTATTTCGTTTTCAAATCCGCACAACTGATCACTGGAAAATAATCAGGATCCACTTCATAACCTTGTACAACCATTTCCAAATTGCTCAGGAAATTCAAATTCTCTTCTTTATACCATCCCATATATTCGAACAATCCTGGTTCGATGCAAATTTTCGGCTTTGTTTTAGTAAATGCTTTCAACATCCCGTGCGCACTTTGCACACATCGCAGCGCTGGACTACAGTATACAATGTCGAACTTTATGCAATTCAATTTTGCCCCTCGTCCAATCAACTGGGATACAAAATAACCAAGTTCAGTAATCGGTGGATCATCATAGAAATCATTAACTCCATTCAATCGTGGAACCATCGATATTGGCATGTTCATGTCGTACGGTTTGTAATTTCCAGTTTCTGTATACGACAGCCGCGTCCAAGCAGGAAAAACGCGATCCATTCGTTCACCATGACGAGCAAAAAAGACACGCCTACCTGTAGCAGATGCTTGCTCACCCAACGCTGATTGGACAGCAACGCTAGCCTGCTTCATCAACTCTGCTTGTCTTTTTTGCTCTGCCTCATTTATAGGACCTGTCGCCTTGGACGCACCCTGCGCTTTTCTAACCACATCCATATCAAGCACGCTGAATTTAGCTTCATAAGCGGTTTCCAATCTGTCATCCATATTTGTGTAGTTTTTCTCAGACTAGGACTCAAGAACAACAGAAGAAAAAGCAGCTTCTCTCGTCAGCTAACTTGCTAAACTGATCAAGTTTCGGTCAAAACTTCTCTTATATTCACAAAATTATTTTAAAGTTTGAATTGTTTAAAATTAAACAAAATATTTTTTATGCTTTCAATTTACTTTAAATTTAACGCAAGTATATTTTGCGATCCACTTTCTTTCAATTTGTTTAAAGTTAATACAGTAATACATCATGAGCATTATTAATTTCCATAAACTATTTATATTTCAAATATTAATTTAAAAAAATAATTTTTAAATTAATAAAAAGTTAAAATTAAAGTTTTACTTTGTAGATAGATAAAAGAAAATAAAATTTTTTTTAGAATTCTTTATGCAATGTGAATTTATTTTATTATAAAGCATTGCCTGTTTGTTGAAGTTGTTTGAATACTTTTATAATTTACAAAGTTGAAGCAATATATTAATAATAAATTTCATCAAAACTTTACTTTTACTATACTAATTTTAGTTTCTTGGTTTTATTTCAATTTTTGCACATGTTTATATTTATGTAGCAATTGCTTTTCATCTCACAACATATTTTTCCATAAAGCAAGTGATGATCGCCTGATTGATTATCTATACAGTGAAATATACAACTGCAGAAATGTGATTGTTTCAATTTGTAATTCTTTTTAACTTTTAGAAAAGAACATTTTCAAGTGTAATTATATATTCTAAACTTTTTTTTAGTCTAATCTGAGAATTTCAGTAATATCCCCTGTGATTTTGTATCCATTAACTGAACTAAATTGATATTAAGTTCTTCATTGTGTTGCAGTGTGAAAATAAAATTTTTTGCAGTTTAATGTTATATTTCAAAAAAATATTTCAATCAAAAAATAAAAGCTGGTGTATTGTTGCACAAATATAACACTTGCTGCTTTTAAATAATGGAACAATAATGCTATCATATATATGCAGGCTACAGTTGTAACTTTTTTCCATTACAAGTTATCTACAACACAACAGTTACATATCTAACATCAAAGTAACTGCTAATATGTTACTTTCTGGTGTATTTTATAAAATACCAAAGTTGTAAATTTGGATTTGATTAGAAATATTTTTTTATATTTATGAATATTGTGAATGTGCGCATGTGTGTGCGTGGAGGAAGATATTTCAAATTTCATTAAAGAGGCAATTACTTTGAATTTAATGTAAAATTTTATTTTCAAATAATACAGAAAATTGCATCAATTAAAGGATACAATCAACTGCATAATTTTAATCACAGGCAAGAGATAATAAAAAAAATTCATTTGCAACACACTAGAAAAAGCAATTAATTTTCAATAAATTATTTCAATGGCTCTTCTTTTTCAAATCTTTCTTTTCCTGTTTCAAACGTTCTTTTTCATCTTTGTGTCTTTGCTTTTCCATAGCTTTATTTTCTTTATGCTGTTCCTTTTCTGCTTTCTTTGCTTGCTTATGCTTTTCTTTTTCTTGTTTCTTGCCCTTCTTTGTCGCATATTTCATTGCTTCTTTGTGTCTCTTTTCTTCATCTTTAATTGCATCTTTGTGTCTCTGTTTTTCTACATCTTGTTCTCTCTTATGCATCATTTTTTCTTCTTCCTTTTCAAATTTTAAATCGCTCAATTTTCTTTCTTTTACCAACTTTGGATAATCTTTATCGAAAAATTTTTGAGCTTTCTTAAGCTTCTTCTCTGATTTCAAAACCCTTTTAAAAGAAAATTTTTTCAACATAATAAACAAACAAAAAATACTTTTGTAATTGTGAAAAAATGCAAATTCAAGCATAAAATGAGTTGTGTAACATGTGAACAATAAAAAAGTTTTTTTTATATTTAAAAATTCATGGACAATTAATACAAAAGCATATATTAAACTAAATGTAAATTTCTGACATTGATTTAAAATCAAAACTTCAACTTACTCATCGACACATTTGATTTTACAGGACAGATAAGCACTTTGCAGTTTACTTGCTTTTGATTCTTTAGCTTTTTCCAGTTTTTCACGCTCACCGTTGCATTTTTTTGCTGCACAATAAATACGGGCTACATCTTCCTAAAATATTTTGTCCTCTATATTATATTCACCTCATTGTCATAAAATTCACCTTTATTATTTATTCAAATTTTAAATGCAATTTATATTAACTTGTAAATTTCAAAGAAATAACTTTTTTCTGAAATATAATTATTTTACATGCATCTTGCATTTTATAAAATTTATTAAGTGAAATAAATGTTTATTAAATTGATTAGGTTACAAATAGATTGTTATATAAAATGAAAAATTTGAACATGAATGATATGAAATCTAACTACGAATTTTTTATTATTAGTTCATATTATTTATATGTACATTGAATTGAAATTCTTATTATTTTAATTTTCTTATTTTAAGCATTCTAAACATAATTTTAAAAAATATCTTCAGAACTTACTGAGGAAGCAGTACCATATTCCACAAGCTGTAATTCATTCTAGAAAATGTGTGCCATCTTTAAATGTGCAAAAAGTTTAATTTAAACACTTTTATGAACAGCAATTTTTTATATGCATGTTATAAGCATGTTATTTGCTTTATGTTTTAAACGAAAACTTTACAAAAGTAAAGATTAACTTTAAAAATGAATACTACAATGCATAAAGCTTTGGATATTTTTTTGATAAGTTCAAATTTTAATTTTATTATAATAACGTATTTCAAAAAATTAAGCGGGTCATCAACAACACCGATTTCATAAGGAAGAGCGAAATAATACCCTACTATTTTGAAACGAGAATCTTTTTTTATCAGTAAATTTAAAATGAATTATTATACTTAATTATTATAATACAGTTAGTTAATATATGCTGAATTAAAAAATAAAAAAATTATTACTTCACTTTTTGAAGAATTTGCTAATGCAGCTAAGAGGGCAATGAAAAGTATTGCAAGCATTGTTCGAAGTTGATGAATCTGCTTGGCTGTTCATCACTTAAATAATATCTTTTTTACTTGCATAAACAAAGAATGTCAACAGTTGAGAAAAACAAGCTGTTTTATGGCAAACAATGCAGTCATTTCAAACAATTTAATTAATATGTTGCTTGTTTAGCACATTTTAGAATAGAGCATTTTGCAATACTTTTTTTATCAAAATATTACATACATGTATAATTTGTATTTGCATGTGATTTTTGTTTTCACAGAAACACTAAGCAATATCAAATACGTGTTGAGCAAATTTGACCACTGTGTTGCATAAATGTTTACTTGTTAGCTTAATAAAGAAAAAGATCAATCCAGCAAAATAACATGCTACGTCTAAATTTCAAATTATTTCCAAGAAATAAGATTTCTTTTTTTCTCACTTTCCTTTCTCAAATGTTTCTGCTACTTGAAATTTTTCTAATTAAGTATGATTATAATTTTTGATTATTTATTGCATTATTTAAAAATTCTGCAAACTTTCATGTCATTTATAACCAATCATAACCATTATAGCCAATATCAATTGGATACCCCGATTATGTTTCACAAATAAAAAAAAGATAAACATTTTTTAAAAACTAACTATCATAAATAATAATACTCAATAATAATAAATAGATAAACAAAATTTTCTTGTATTATTGTAAAAATAAATTTCATTCAGGATTTAATGTATAATGCAATGCTCATAATATATAATTGTGTATTTTACAATTTTGCTTGAAAGAGTAATATTTTGAAGTTTTTTTTGGGATTTTAAGAAATTTATTTTATTCATCTTCATATCATTTATTTAATGTCATTGACTGTTTTGCAAATTGAAGTATTCCCATCTTACTCTTATTCCCCATGCTTTTCAATTGGCTTATTCAGTAATTATTACAGGTCCATATTGCATATTATTTTAGATTACAAAATGCGTCCTAATAAAGCCAATGCAAACTGATGCACTATATAAAACTAATGCGTTAATTAAGCAATTTTTAAATTTACGTGTAAAATTAAAATGCGTCAAAAATAACTTATTATGAACTTAAAATAACATTTTTATAAATACAAAGAAACTTAACGTTTGTAAGTTTAAAAAATTTATATAAATTCAATTACATTAAACAGATACAAATTATCAAAAAAAATTAATTTCAAAAACTAAAACTATAAAAATCTGTATATGCGCATTTGCAGTAAGAAATCACCCATGTTTTGTGCATTTCTTTTATTTTATTGTCATGTTATATGATTTTTTATAGCAATATTTCTGAATTATTAACAAACAAGTACTTGCATGAAAGTTTTGACAAATATATTTGATAGTTCATATGTCAACTATTCGCCATGATTATTGCTTCTCATACATTAGAATGATGAACATATTATATAATATAAACATGACATCATGAAAGTTATACAATAATATGTATATGTTATTTGCAGCAGAGAAAGCATCTTCGCTATTCTTTTTCCAATAAATTTAGGCCTACTTTCATAAAACTTGTTGTGCATGACATGCAACTTATTTTTCAGCTAAACGTCATGTATGGAAGCATTGTTACATGAAAAATATTTTGCAAAAGTATACATTTAAATAATTTTAAAATGGTCATTTTACAACTATACAGCATAAATTGCTATTGAGTGAATGAGTTTAAAATTTGATGCATCATTCAGTTAATTAGGTAAATATGCAAGCAAACTACCTTAAAAAATTTAACACCAGGCTAAGTATACAGTTCGCATTTTTTAACTGATTTTATGCATTAGATAAAACGGTTGTAATTTATTGATTAATTTGATATTATTAAGAAAAAGATTTTTTCAGCATGTAAAATGTTTTCATTTCGATATTTTTATAAAAATAGCATTATTTATGCTGATGAGACTATAATCAATGATAAAATGTTGTTTATTTTTCTGAATAGATTTTTTTCTTTGAAATATAAATTGTCTAAGAAGTAGTAAAATTTCTAAAAGATGAAAAGTTCATTTTTAAATATAAAAATTGTTGAACACAAGTTGCTCAAAGATTTCTATATTCTTGTATCAGGCAGAATGTGCATTGCTGCAATTTTATGAAATCTATTAAAATATAACATTTTATAAATCAAAAGTGCAATATGCACAATAAGAGAAAAATCTTACATGCTTATAAATGTATTCAGCGTGTTAAAGCACTGATGCCGCTATTTGTGAAAAATGTTTTTAAGCTTTTCTTGATAAGACTGTGAAAAAAAGACAAAAGAAAATAACTGAAAGAAAAGTCAAATTCGTAAAAAATTAATTAATTTTTTTTATATAAACAAAATGATGTGATGTATTTTTTTATTAATAATTGTTCTAATTGCAGTAAAATATCCTTTTTTTAATAATGGTAAAAATTAAAGTAAGATTTGTAAATGAAATGAAAAATTGTAAACAAGTAAATGAATGGTTCAAAAATGATAATTAACGCATTTTTTTTATTATAGAGCTAAAGGTAGTTCATTAATTTGTAGTATCAGATTCAATAATTGGATTCGACAAACAACTTTTCAACAAACAAATTTAAAATTTTCAATGCACCTAGAATTATACTAAATTTAAAGGCATGCAATTAAACAATAATTTATTTTATTTGGAATTAGAAGTAAATTTTCATGTCAGAAAAAATTTTGCTTCTTGCAATTCAAAAAGTAGTTGCAATCTGAAATCATTATAATCTATATAATTTTAATTATGTAAAAACAATGATAAGATGTGAAGTGATTTCGTTGAAGCTGCTGAACGATAACTATTTATTGTTAGCAATTTCTTCGTTCAGCATTTGCTCATATTGCAAAGGTGCATCTTCTGATGACAAATTCTCTTTCTTCATGGAAAACTTCAGCAGTTCATAAATGCCGTCGTATTCAGGAGCAGAATAATAAGTCATCTGCTTGATAATGTTGAAAATTGCGTGATACTCTTCAGGACAACCGTTTAACAACACTGCAGGATTTTCCATATGCTCAGTCTTCATAGCTTTGTATTGTTCCAATTCTGAAAAGTAGTTGCCTGCTGGCGGTAAATCCAGCCAAGGCAACGTACCTGTGGTCATTTGAATTAGCAAATACATCCATGACCACATGTCATCCCGACGAGATTGGTCATCCAAATTTAATGCATAAACTGAAGCAAAATTGAAAGTACCCCGAAATCCCGCTTTGGCTCTAGGTCTACGATGTTTTCCATCAGAGCGAAGATACTTTCTCACCGTACCAAAATCCAACATGTAAACACTCCGTAAATTCGGATGCACCCCGATGGCAAAGTTTTGCGGTTTCACGTCTCTGTGAATGAAGCAAATGGCATGCAAATCTTGCAAACCTTCAAGTGCTTGCATGCAGAGATACATAGCGCTGCAACTGTCCAGCTTGCCATTGCCACCTTGCTTCTCTTTCATCACTTGCAAAATATCTTCAAAAGTTTTCCCGACCAACGTTATCACCATATAGTTGAATTTATCTTTACGACCGCTTCCAAGCAACTGGCAACAATGCCGAGCATTGTGTTTATTCAAAGATCTCAATACTAATATTTCAATATTGAGACTTCGTACATTTGGTTCAGAACTTTGATCTTCCAACTTCATAGCTTCCAATTGGTCATTTTTCAAATTCAGCACCTCATACACAAAACCATAAGTACCAAATCCCAACAGTTTGGTCAGTTTCCAATTGTCAATTATATCTCCAATTTGCACACAAATACTACTGGTCATTGAAACCATCTTCTACCATCCAAAGCAATTTCTGAGCAAAGACGTGTGCAACAAAACTGAAATTTATCTCCTCTGTTAGTCAGTTGCTCATTGATTTTTTAAACTTTAAAATGAAATTTAAACAGAACAATTTCAAAAAGAACTTTAAACTAATAAGAATATTATTATTGATAATTTTTAAATTATTTGAAAAATGTAATCACCATTCAATTCATTCATTGCAACTGATCAATTAGTTATATTTCTGATCACAAAAACAAACATTAGCTTTCACTGTTTACGTAATATTATATTATTATTCTTGATGTAAAATAAAACAACTTTCCTTGAGCATTTTACTTTGTTGCATCGCACAAACAAAATTAAAATAAAACAACATTATTTGTATGTTATATAAAAGGAAAAAGCTACACAGCACAGAACTGCTGAATTTTATTTCATTCATAAAACTGTAAGAAAACAACAGCAGATGAACTTTTAGCTGAAATGAAATACTGTTTCGTGAGAAATGTAAATAAATTTCTAATTTTATTTATCTGCTCTTCAAATTACATAAAAAACGTATTCACAGGTGAAATAATACAATGTAAAGGTGGTGATGGAATAAATATTTTCAAATATCACACTTTCGATGAAAAATCACAATTTACACCATTTTTTCATTGCTTATCAAAATATTGACTTCAATTATTTTTTCCTCTGAAATAAACAACAGATGAATATTGCACGCACACGCTTTGTTTGTGTGCAAAAATGCACAGCAGATGCAGTTTGTTCTTCCACATATTTCTCAACTTGTGTATAATAATATTTTGTACATTTACTATTTTATTCATCTATATTTTTTTCATCTTTTTCTCTTTTGTATTTCATTGCTGTCATCGCAGAATAACACAATAATGATCAGGAAGAAAGCTTTTACCAAAATTAAAAAAAACAAACATCAAATGAAATTACACTCGCCGCCTTGCTAACTGCGAACAAGCAATAAAAACTTCTAGAATAAAAAATATAACCATATATATATATATACAGGATACAAATATGTATGCATAATTAAAGTAATAACAAATACTGACAGAAGTTGACTAGCAGAGACATCAAAAACATATATATATATATATATATACAGTAATAATAATATTTAAATAAAAACAAAAAAAGAAAAAACAAACAGCACGAGCAGCAATATAACTTATACCGGAATAAAAATGCGAAGAATTATTATACATCAAATATATTCATCTCATGTGAAAAATATTTTCCATATTATTCACGCTGTCAACACGACAGTACAATGCTTTTGTCATGAGATTCAGTGCTTGAACAACTGCATCAGTTTTTTTCGAATCCATTGCAATAGTTTCAAGCGTGTCAATTTTTCGGGCCTTTTTCATCAGTGCAGAATTATCACCTGACAGTGTTGAACTACGCCCAGATCGATTCCGTGCCCAGCTGAAAAGAAAAACAGATTATACATTAAACATTACATTGTATATTAAAATCACGAACAAAAATCGCAAATCATACTTCAAGTACGTTTTCGAGTGGACAACTTTGCTGACACGCAAAACCTGAGGTTGAAGCTGAATTGGTTCTACAGGCTTTTCCAGGGCACGTACCAGGATACTGCCCGGATCAACTGACGATTTAGTCGGCGTTGCAGGCATTGAAAACGAAGCCGGCGATCGTACTCTTCCTCCTTGTGACGACGATGCCATAGCTACAGAATAAATAAATAATTAATAAACAAAAGCTGAATAATTTTCCAACACTCCCAGTGGTGGAGTGGAGTGTGAAAATTTGCTAATCCTTATTTTTACTTTGCTGCACTGCTGGAGAAAGGGGTTGACCAGAGTAGTGCATCGGATATGCTCCACCAGCTTGATGATTACTACTACAATCGTAGGCAACATGTGCTGAATCTATGAGAAATATATTAATAATAATAATAATAATATATATATATATATATATATATATATATATATATAACGGGGGAAGAAAACAACAAAACAAAGCAAAAAAAAGAACAAATGAAAACAACAAGCATACGGGCATTTATACTACTACCAGGAGGTGCATAACGGATCGGCTGGGTTTGGTTAAGGTTGGAAAATTGGTGTGCCGAAGTAGATGTAGACATGAGAACCGCATTTTGTTGCTGCTGTTCCAGATAATGTTGCTGTTGGTAATACTGATGCTGTTCAGTCTGTTGCTGCTGCTGCTGAAAAGCAGACATCGAAGTCTGCGCAAGCTGAGCAGAGTCTAAGCCACTAGACAACGACGATATGGGTATGTAATGCCTAAAACAAATACAAGCACAAAAGCTTATCAACAATACCAATTATTATTGCACATTGTAAGACAATAATAAAATCAACGAAAAAATTGTTTTTTTAACAGAGAAAATACAAACAGTTAGAGTTAGCTTACTTTCCAAGATTCTGCGGAAATAAACATTTCGCAGATTGTGGCATGTGTTTTTCTTTAATGTGACGATGCAAACGAGCAAGAGATGGAAACGGTCTGCAAAAGAACATCATCAGTATTTGTGTGTGTGTGTGTGTGTGTGTGTGTGTAAATTTTGAAATGCAATATTTATGCAAAAACAAAAAATATACGATAATTTTTACCTGCCCTCTTTGCGATATTTGGAACAAGTCAACCACATGCATACATACTGATTGTCACTGCCTTCAACTGAAATTGATCAAAATTATATACAATCATGAAAATAAAAGAAAAAAAATGTAATTTTTTTAAAACCTATTTGACTAGTATGCATTGAAGTGATGTGCTCGTTCAACTGTTCGACAGTGTCGAATTGGTAATCACAATCACGCCATTTACAACAGTAAACCCTGATCTGACCAGGAAGAAGCTGCAAACGTCCACCAGTCAACTGGTCAGCCTTTTCCCTCTCTTCTGCAATTTTTTGTGCTTCCTCTTCATATTTTTTCTTCTCTTCTTCAGACAACTTTTTCCACTATACAAATTAATCGTGCAACATGCAACAAAAAAAAATACTAATTTTCGTTATTTTATTTAAAAATTATTTAAATATCTATACAATGCAACGTAACAAAGCTGACAATATTCTGTTTGCTTTAAAAAAAAAAAAGAAGAAGAATAAGAAGAAGAAGAACATTTCAAATTACAACCAACTACTTCAATTATTTTACAATAAAATAATATTCATTAACTTTTTTTCTTAATTCAAAAAATAAATCTCCCAATTATTTTACAACATTAACATAGTTTAATGTATTTAAAAAAAAAAATTTTTATATAGCAGTCGCTTCGATTTAATTAATAACTATTGACAAGAAATGTTTTAAAAAAGACCAGAAAAAATAGACATTATTTCTATAATAAATTGAATCAATTTGTGGAATTCAGAGAAAAACGATTTTTTTTTTGAAAAAAAATCTGCTCCGTATATATAATAAATTGATTTGTTAAAATTGAAAATTGCTCTTCCTGTTCAAAAGTTGATCAATGAAGATTTTTTTGAAGAAGATAATTTTAAAATTTAAAGAAATAATAATAATAATAATAATAATATAAATATTATTAAAGAAAATTTTCCTCTACCTCAGCACCGACAATTTTGCTGATGTGTCCAAAAGAACATTCTGGATTTTCAGCCATGATCCGTTTGCGAATTACAGCCGAAAATAAGATGTAACCACTTTTTGATCTGGAAGTAAGTTTCGGTGTAGATGGTGTATCAACCTGAAAGCCAAAACAATCTTTGATAAGCAAATGAAAAAAAAATGTATCCAAAAATTAAAATTTACCCGAACAGTAGTAGCAGTAGTAGTAATAGTAGCAGTAGTGCTGCTGCTGGGTTCAGCTATTTCAGAATTGGAGCATCTACTGTTGTCGTTCTTCTGTTCAGGCAAAAAAAATTCATTGTACACAATTGCACGCCGCATTAAAAACGGTGAAGGTTCCTGTGATGAGAGATTTAAATTTAAAAAAAAAAACACAATTATTAAAATGTTCAATAAAATTTAATTTATTTATTTAGCAAACTTTTTCGGCGTTCATTGGCTTTTTGAAAAATACAACTTCATCTTCAGGTACTTCACAGCTTAGTCGAAAGGTCTGCTTGTGAGAACAAATAAATTAATTAATTAATCATTGAAAAATTAAAATAAAAACAACATTACAGGAATTTTGAATTTTCGCTCGGGATTGTCAGGTATTACACGTTTACCGTATTCATTCCATACTGCCCGTGAATCACACAAAAAAACATCTGCCTCGTTCACTTCGGTCGGTCTGGCTAAAAGACAAAATAAATAAATAAATAAACATCCACATTTTAAACAATAATTTACATACAGGAACAATAATCTTTCAAAGAAAGCACCGCACAACGGCCAATTACTGACCGTCCGTTGAACGTTTCAGATGGTTCAACGGCAAAAAGTTCCTTCTTATAAAACATCTGCGTAGGCTCGTGCTCAATCTGATGTGGACTGACAAACGGGATGCCATGCAGCAGTATATCACTTGAAAAAAAAACCAATAAATAAATAATAATGATGCAGATCGTCGTATGCACTGCAAATTACCCTTGAGATTTCCAGATTCGCTCGACAAGGACAACTTTCACTTCATGTTCAGCAACACGGATGTACACACAATCGCCAAGTCTTATCCAACAGCCGTTCAATTGAATCTGCTCATAAGCAACAGTGGATGAATTTTCCTTCTGACCACCGACAACCACATCCTACCAAATCAACATTTATTTAAATGTATTAAAATATGCAATTCAGAAAAAATAATAATAAATTGATATCAAAGAACAAATTGACTCTGCCTGATTTGTTGCTGATTTTATTGCTTGTTGTTTGTTCACTGACGGTGGTGAACTGAGGACTGGTAAATTTTTGCTTTCCAAAATTTTAAATAACTATATAACTTGAAAAAAAAGTTAAATTTACTTTTACTCAATTAATATTTAATTTTATTTTGCCAAATCATTCTTTTCATAATTAATTAATTAATTAAAGAAATCCTTTAATTTTCCAAAAAAAAACGTTCAAAATCAATACAACAAAGCAGTGAAATTTGTAAAATGCTTGTGCCATCATATGCAGCAGCAACATTTGTATTTATTTCCATTTCATGTGCAGAAAAATATTTATTAAATTTCATTTAATATTTGATTTCAATAAACAATTTTTAAGAAGTAAAAATTCACCAATCCACGACTAGCATTAACTAGCCAATAAAATTATAAACAAATAGCTGAAATGAAGACAACCAATAGCAAATATTCCGCAAACAAAGTAAGCTTAAAAAAAATTTTTTTTTAATGCTTTATTTACTCACCGTTCGTCCTGTATCGTTCAATAAACAACTGCTGTTGTTGTCATCTTGTTTATTAGTGTTTTCCCCTTGTTGAGCTGATGATAAAACGTTCCCATTGTTGCTGTCATGTGGTTCCAAATTGAGAGGCATACGTAACAATAAACAAGGTGTAGATCGGTCTTCCAAATGCACTCCTTGTGAACTCAACTGCCAAGACTGGGAAAAACAATATTAAAATAAGCATTGAATAAAACAAGCCAAAAAATAATCATTCGAAAAAAAACTGCCTGCTTGCTCACTTTGATCTTCTTGAATTCTTGACTGACAATAGAATATCGTGATTCACAAACGTATACATCTTCGTCAGCAAAATTCTCAAAGAAAAAACAAAAAAACAAAATTTAACATCAATTTGTTTATTTATTAATTATGATAAATGATGGCATACTGTTGGCTTATGATTGACAAATGTTTTAATGAACAGGACATGACATCTACCGGCCAATGCCGACGGTTCAACCCGATCGTAATCGTCCGTACGAAACACTTCCTACAAAAAAAACAATTTCTTCAATGCTGAAAAATTACTCTGATGCATAAGATAAAAATAGAAAAATATGATAAACATTTTTAAAAAAATAAATTTCAAACAACTCGTTTAATATGGATATTATATAATTAATTTTATCAAGCAAAAAAAAATTACATTTTTCAAAAATTTTCTAACTGAAACGTGACATGTCTCCGATGGTCTGTAATACCAATTGCCAAAAATGCCAATTGCTCCTGTGGACTGTTTCCAAATTCGTAAAATTAGCAATATACGTGGCTTGTAATTGTTCTGCTGGTGTTTCACGTAGGCAAAATGTCCCACGTTGTAAACTATTCCATCAACATCCACCGACGACAGTTCCACATCACCTTCCTCAAATACAATAATCAAGTTTAAAATTTAAATCACCGTAATGATAGATGAAAATATTAAAATTAAAATAAGTTAGATAGTGAAAATAAAAATAAATGATAAGTGAAGAAAAAAAATATATACCGCGTGTTATTACTACCACTACTACTACTACTACTACTACTACTACTACTACTACTACTACTCACTAACCACCGCCAATAAAATGCATGAAAAAGCCAACTACAACTAACCGCAAACACATCTACCACGAAGAAATATAGATATACACATTGTTGTTGCTGATAGATGTGTTTGTTTGTTTGTTTGTTTGTTTGTTTGTTTGCTGATTGCACAAGTTTGGGGTGCGTGAGAAAACAACTTACACAACAGCTTTTCATGACCACTCTCCCTTTTTTAACGGCAAACGATAACCCTGCTTCAGAATGCTGAATATCCACAGCGTTTATAAGTGACCCAAGCCTCACCTGTGGCTCATTGATGGAATTGTCCTCGACTTCAGATTCCAAGTTGGATTTAGACGCGTTACGCCTGCGCATCGCGTCAATTTCACTGATCAAATCTTTCTCAGTGAATCTCATTGCCGACGAATAAAACAAATCGCCCCTTTTGGTCAGCTCGTCTCGAACTTTTATAAAATACGACTGCAAATCCACCGAATCTTCGAATATCTAATGCAAATTATTTTTAAATAAACAAAACAACAAAAAAAAGAAAACAAAATCATACCTGCGAATTGACACTTTTCAATCTTCGAGCACGTTTGAAAACTTCAAGCATATCTTGTTGAAAACGATCCAATCGTTTATACCACTTCTACAAAATTCGTATCAATCAACAAATCAAAATGCAAATTCAAAATATTTCACCATTTCCAAACGTTTTTTGATAATATTCAATGTCACGGCATTTCTGAAAAAAATATACATATATACATATTTTTTTCATATTATATAAAAGATCAGAACATTATTTGAGAATAGTCGCACAAAATATAATTCATTGAATTATTTCCAATTCAGTCAGATTTACAATAATCTATTTAATTTATGATAAAAATAAATAAAGAAATCAAATAATAATAATAATAATAATAATAGCAACAATAATTCAATTCAACTATTGATTGAAAAAGAATACTTTTACACTAGTGATCATAAAAAAAATTAAATATTCTCAAACAGCTTAAATCTGCACAAAAAAATTTATAATATTTTACAAAATTATTTTCCAACTTGCTTGTCATCAATGCATATATATTAATGTTAGCTTAAATTGATAAAAATAAAAAATTATATGCTGAAAAGAAAAAATCAACAACAATTACTTGTCTTTGGTCTTCATTAAATATTCTTCGTCGGCTTCGTACAACGAATCGCTCAAGCATCGACCCAGATCATCCTTGGAAAATATTCAAAAATAAAATTACAAAACAATACCTTCGCTTATTACTACTGAATTATCATTACAAAAATAACATATTATCATAATCATAATTTTCTTTTTTAAAAACTACTTTGCAACACTAGTGCAATACAGTATTCTTTCTTTCAAAAAAAAAAAAAGAAATACAAAAATGCCAAAAATGCTGCTCAAATTACTTGATAGTTCAAAACGTCAGAGAAAATTCTGTTCAAAAGCTCTTGAACATCAGATTGTACGTCAATTGGTGGAGAATGTTGTTCACCACGTCGCAATTCAGCAGCCTTCTGTATCAACACCCGTTGCAATGTCAAAGCATCCTGCAATGATGGAATAAAAATTAAATAAATAATAATTCATATTTAGAAAATAAAAAAGTTATTATGAGATTTAATCACTTTGTAAATCAATGAATCTGGATCGTTGAATTTGCAAGCGTTGTCGAACATCAAAGCAAAATCAGATACCAACGCTTCGACACTGTCGTACTGTTTAGCGGAAAGTTTGTTGCAAATCTTTTGCAAATCAATCGGCTTTCGAATCACTTCATAATAATCTGGATAATCCTGGACAACAACAACAACAATTAAAAGTATAATTATTAATTATACTTTTTTTAATTAATAACAATTTCCATTATAAAGTCTTTAAACAAATACGTACAGTTCGAGATGGCAATTTCAGAAAAACTGACGACAATGTACGATTGTTGGGATCACGGAATTCTTTGATCGCCTGATAGATGTACCAAAGTTTCAGCTCATGTTCACCCAAAGAGATATTTTGACTTTTTCGTGACACTCGATTACCAGATGAATCACTGCTATAACTTCCCCTACGCGATCGATCTTTCAATATAAAATTATAATTCGAACGCCTGAAACACAACAACAACAACAACAACATAAGCACATAATCAAAATTATCATTTCAACATCAATTTAATGAAATATTAATTATTCATTTCACTTATTTTCAAAGTTTAATAATTTAACAACAAATTAAAATGAAAAAATTTATAAACTGATTCAACATAATTGATGATGATCATGATGATGCACAATCTCAACTTACCAATGCAGTTATATATATACATAAGCAAATTTTCAAATTACTGACATATTGAATATTTTATTTGATATTTGAGAAAGAAAATAACGCGTATTAAGAGCAACAAGAACGACCAATTAAAATTTTGCAAAGCGACGAAATCATCAAATGAACAACACCCCCCCCCTTCCCCCATGACACCACACGTGCGCAAACAATGCTCACTAGACAAATTTTATGCTAACAAAAAATGTCCATACTTTGCAGTATTTGTTTTTCTACAAAATGCTAAAAACTTACAAACTTTTGGAAATTTTTTTTTTTTTAAATACATATTATTTATGCATGCAAATTACAATTCAAACGTTAATAATTGTCGCAATTCAACAAAGCATAACACAAATTTTATCCCCAGTTGAAATTTTCAAAAAAAAAACAAATCATTTCTTATGAAATATTGTAAAAATTAATCAATCAATCACTTTATAAAATAAAAAAAAATATATTCATCGGATGAAATCACAAAAACAACATCAGCTAATAAAAATTTCAAATATGTATAAATAAATCATTGATAATTTTCAACAAAAAAGAATCTTTTCTATCAAAATAACAGTCTATATTTTGAGCCAATCAAATTTTGATCAGCTTATTTTTACTTGTGCTTGTGTGTGATCAGTTGAAGATGCGCTTGATGCCTTTCAATTAGCACATGTGATCACTTACTGATGGAATATTTATTATTCTCTCTAACCTTTTGATTATAAAATAATATAAAATTCTCTCTTGCACGCAAATTATTATTAAATTCATATTTTTACTAACACAAAAAAAATATGCAAAATTGAAATCTTACCTAGCTTTGCTGCACCTGGGTATTGTTAATGGAGTTGGAAAAACATGCTTCATAGCATCTGCAAATACTCCATTCAATGTGTTCGCATCAGTATAAATTGCTGAATAATCTTCGTTGTAATGACGAGCATTTTCAAACAGAAGTTCAAAATCTGCCGCTAAAGCTTGTGACGAAGTGTACTGAATTAAAAATGAACAAATATTCAATATGTAAATATTATATATTTTTTTTTTTTAATCTTACACGGTCTGAATCGATAGTCGCTTTGATCATGTGCAAATCAATCGGCTCTGGAATTACTTTATAATAGTCAGGATAGAGCTTCTTCGAAGGTTTCTCCATAAAAGCCATAGCAACAACACGCCCCGTCTGATCCTACATAATAAATTATCAAATGTATAATCTATTTAATAATAATTTGTCTTATCTAAAAATAAAATTTAAAAAAAAACAATTTTTTTTCACACTCGATAATTGACAACCGCGTTGTAAACGCTAAGCAATTTCTCTCTGTATTGAGCAAGAGCATCATCGAATGATTTTCTACCAACTTTGCCTCGTCCACTTTCTTCGTTGAATTCCAATTTCACCGCCGGCAAATGCAAACTTGATTCCGCTTTAGGAACATCATCCAAGCCAGCCAAATGTTCCAAATCCTACATTTAAAAAAGACAAAAAAAAATTAAATTAAATTAAACAAATATTTTATTTAAAAAAATACTTTCCGTACAGATAGTTCTAGTTGTGATGTATCCGTATCTTGGATTTTGCTGAATGCCAGCAATTGTAGTTTCAAAGCTCTCTAAAATTAATCAAATACAAACATACGAAAAATAGCTTTCAATCATATGCAAAATAAAGTGCAAATATGTAATAACCTAGTGATATGATAAAACTAACAATAACAACTCATTCCAATAATGAATGATGCATGCTATCGTATAAATGTCTATTAATAAAATATTCAAAATCAAATTATCAAATGTGCTAGTTTTGATAAAAATTCTAAGCAACAAGGCACTGATAATAAATTGGCAACTATAGCGTCACATATTCAAATTAATCATTAAAATTTTTTTTAAAATCAATATACTTTTTCTTCAATTACAAATAGCATAATTTGTTACGTGAAAAATGAAAAATGCAATATTGTCAACACACTTTATAGAGTTCTGAATTTTCACCGAAATAAACTTTCACATTTGAACAAAGCAAACTAATATCATCAAGCATACCGCTCACAGCGTTGTACAAACCAACCTGAAACAATTTTCAATTTTGTAATTAATAAATAAAGAGAATAATTTCAAGTCACCTTCAATTTGTGATTTATAGCGTAAAAAGAGATAGGCATCGCAATTTTTTCATAATATTTAGGAAAAGAGCTGCAAAATGATGAAAATTATTTCAAAATTAAAAACAAACAAACAAACAAACCTTCTATCCGGGCATCTTAGGAAAGGTTCAACTAAACACTGACCGGAAACTTCATCACGGCAACCGCGTAAAAATGTGTACAAATTTTTAAGCTGTGTATTTGTCGACAATGGAATTTGTTCATCATCTGAATCTTCTTCAACAACAGCACAAACTTCTCTCAAAAAATTGTCGATAACAGCAGTGGCCTTTTTCATTCTAAAATTAATCAATATTCATAATTTTGTATTCGTATGAAAAATTATCACTAATGCCATCTGATTATATAAATTATATAAAATAACCTACTCGTGACAATAGCTGCTTGACTTTGTATTGGAATCGGTCAATTCCATTTTACGATGTGCAACAAGTTTCCGAATTGCATTAGCTGCCTTAAAAAGAAAAAAAATATATATATACATTAAATATTTACTTTAAAAAATATTTTTTTATTAGCTACTCGATAAACAGATGAACTTGGTTCATTGAAAAGCTTCGCATTTCGACAAAGTTGATTTAAATCTTTCTCAAGATCATTCACAGATCTATAACGTCCACGACGCAATTTCATCGAAATCGTCCTCAGATCAATTGGATCACGAATCACTTCATAATAATATGGCCATTCCTGCAAAAAAAGAGAGTGTGATTCAATATTTCGTCCTTTCTTTTCCCAATTATTCCACATTACAAAGCATATACCTCTTTCGAAGGGATCACTTTAAATGCCTCGCACAGTAAACCGTCTTCAGATTTAGCAGTCAATACAGTGCAAAGAAGCTTTTCCAACAAACATGCCTGCGTGCGATTATTGACACTTTCCCTTTTCGGACTAATTGATACATACACATATATAAATAAATAAATATACAATGTAATATTTTCATCTCTACCTCAAACTTGGAGTTGGTGAACTCTCCATTGAGCGATTACTGAATTCACTCATTGTATCACTATTGCATTCTTGTTTGTTCCTAGCTTCTGTAATCATATTCCAAAGATCACAAGCGTCACCATATTCCACAGAATCTTTCTAAAACACAAACCAATTGTCAGTTCAATAAAAAATATTTTAAAAGTAACAAAAATTATAAATAAACTTTGTAAAAATTTTTCGCATTCTCAACCATCAAATTAACATCAGACATAAATTGATCCACATTGGCATATTCGTCTTGCTTCACTTTTTCGTGAATAAGAGTCAAATCCATTGGATTTGTCACAATTTTCACATGTTCAGGAGTGAATCTAAAAGAAATTAAAATAAATATTTTCAAGCACATTATCACGTGCATTTCTTTAAAGTAATCACTTTTTTGAAGCAAAACGAAAAAATGGTCTGCTAACGTGACGTCCATCTTCATTAACAAAATCACGCATTCTAGTAAATAACTCACGAATATGCTTCGCCTGAACAAAATCAAAAATTAATAAACATAAACAAGCAATAAATATTAGTAATACACTACCTGTTCCTCAGCAGCACTGCTTAACGCACTACGCCTGAGCCGTTTTGCTAAAGGAACTTCGTCACTACTATGCGCTCTCTTGCTAGTCATTTTCCAACCTAAAGTCACAAAATAAAATCAGTAAAAACCAATTTTAAATATTAAAAAACATAAGCCATATTTGAACATCGTTTTTTGGAACTATCACATAAAATTATTAACATAACTACAAAAAAACATTAAACTACGCTAATTTATTGTTAAGAAGCAAAACTGCTGATTAGACACACAAATATATATATATATATATATTTGTATATATATATGTTCATATACATAATAAAGGTAAAAAAAACTGAAACACCTAGCCATTCATACAATTGTCTATCAGCAATTTAAACGCATGAATGTAAAATTTCAATATCTTTACACATAAATATATTATTTATTTTAAAACGTTTTAAATCAATATAAATATAAAAAATAAAAATTAATAAAAACATTTTTTTAGTAATACAAAACATATTCTATTCAATTCCCCATTTAAACTTGCAGATAAAAATGAACTACAGTATGAAATAGAAAATGCATGCAAATTGCAAAATCAGTAATGAACTTACAATGGCATTGTAAAAATTGAGAAATTTTACTAGTAATGAATTAAGTTCAACAAAATTTAATGAAAATACCTAATTTTCATATTAATCAAAAGAAATATTTTCATAACATTATTATTTCTAAGGATTTTGTGCATCTTCATAAGAAAAGAATTTTTGAATAGTGTTTAAATACCATATTATATTATGTTATATTACATTATATTAAAATTCTAAATGACATTTTCGGTAAAACAATCGCAAAAGTTGAAAATCAGTAAATGCTCAAACAATCTAATTACTCTAAAATATGACAGACAATATTTAATTGTTCACTAAGCCATAAAGTGACATATTAAATACAATTCCCCAAAACGACTATTAAATATAATTCGTAAAAATGCTTTACTTCAAATTCTTCACACCATTATTTACTAATTAACACGTCTAATTGATCTGAAAAAGTACGCAAAAATAACTTGAAATTTCAACAAAATTAATATAATAGTAATTAATTCATAATAATAAATTCAATAATTATAATATTAATTAGTAATTCACAGCAGCTAATTTTCACTAGTCTTCATTATATTGTCTACTGGTACACAAACAAAAAACAACATTTACTGACAATTGATATTCGCTTTGAATTCAATCTAACCTCAAAAAATTCTCCTATTTTTAAAAAATAAAATTTCAGTTATGCTTTATACTGTGTACTACAAAGTTTGCCAATATAAGTTTAATTATTTACATACTATTCACATTAAATGAAATTAAAAGCAACATGAACAAAAACAAAAGCTACATCTGAACAAAAAGTTTTCAAGTATTTTTTTAAAGGTGCAGAAGTAATAAATTTTTGAACAGAAATTTCAAAGTGAAGTATCCAATACAAAATATCAGTTTTGCGAATCAATTAAATCTTTTCTTTTTATAAATAAACACGATAATAAATATACATTCACGCATGCAACATGCAATAAATAAAGAAATATATATTTAATTTTTTTAAAAATAGATCTGCTAAAACTGAACAAAGTAAAAGTTAATTTGAAATTTAAATTGAAAAAAAAAGGGAAAACAATATTCTGAAAAAAGCAAACGAGCGCCATTCTTATGACCTAAATTCGCGTGCTAAACAGCAATCAGCGATCATCAGCTGATGGCTTGTTCGACAGTGGGGAATAATAGTTCGAATAAAAGAATTAAATCCAATTTACCCAATTTTACTATTCAAATCACACTACCTCAAGCAACACGTTATATTTAAATAAGTTCAAGCAACTGATGAAAAGCGAAACCAATTTCCAGATAAATGCAAATAAAAAATAAAATTGCACTTACCAGTCTGATTTCAAGTTTCATAAGCAGTTAATTGATAAGATAAACAAAATGTTTATCTAAACCGAAAGATCACGTAAAAACCGTTCCCACCTACAGAAGAATTTAAAAATAAGAAGGTTTAAATTGGAAATTGAAAAAATTAACATAACATATATTTAAGTGATGAACTGTATTTTTAAAAAATTATTTCGAAATATTGTAATTTACCTAAAATATTTAATATTAAAAAATTAACTACGAAAATCTTAGTTTGATTTAATCGCTGGTATTATCACTTGTTAAGTCTAAATGCAAGTAAAATTTAAAGCAGTACGTTCGTTATTCTGATACACCGTGAGCGAACACATGGACTTTAGTCGCGTTCTGATTGGTCAAAATAGATTTCCAGTAACGCCCCCTTTTTTCAGTTGCCCTACATTCGTCATTTTGCTATTTGACTTTTGTCTGTGCGGCGTTTATTTATTCTCTCTCTTTCTCTCTATGCTCCCGGAGCTGATCATTGTTTATTATGCTTTATGCTTTTCCATCATTTTTGGAATGTTAATATATTTTCTACTTATTTTTTGAATTAAAATTACAATATAAAATCTAATTGTAATGTAAAAAATTTTAGAAAATCAACTTTTTTTTCTATCATTCTTTAACGACACCATTACTGATATCTGTATAATCAATATTAAGAAGGCATCATATTTTTGTTAAGAGCTAAACAATGATTACGTTGCACTCTCAAGTGTTTTTTATGCTTAAGTTGTAAAATTATTTTATAAAGCATTTCACGGACAATGATATTTTTTTATATCAGCTATACATTTTATCTGAAAATCAATACCCATCAAATATGTGATTTTATTCATCACAATTGAACCTTACTTTACTTTACTTTCATTGCACTTTTGCACTTTTATTGCAGTTCAGAATGATTTGCAAAAATTATTTATAATCAACAGACAGTTGAATTTCAATAATTTTAGAGAAGAACTGCCCTTTCAGACGATGACGCAGACGATCTGGTGTCACATCTTAGGCGCATCAATTTAAAAGATTGCTGCTATGTGAGTGCTGAAGCGTGGAACTTGATTTCAGGATATACTTGGAACAAACTTCTTGGTTGCAATGAAGAATGTGTTATCCAATCAACAGACTATGATGATAATTGTACAACTGTTATAGAAATGTTCAAAAATTCTAAGTTATTGTGAGACGGAGTCGAACAGTTGCTAGCCCTTGATAATACTTATTATTTGAAGCATTAGCTGATGATAAAGCAGTGGAAGACGATGAAAATGAAGACGTCGATTTGTCTGATATGTCTGATAAACCAAATGAAAAACTGAGCCATTAAGAAGTATCTTCTTAATTCAAAGCCGGCTTGAAGTAGATGGAGCAGCAGAAAGAATTCAGCGCTACCCAGGTGATGCTGATGAGATATATTTGTGATGTCGCTGCACAGAAGAAGCTTTCTTTGTTCAAACAGAAACTTATTACTGATTATGTAAAATATGACTCAAACTAAACCTGGTATTTTTTTAATGTAAAACTGAAGAATATAATCGACCACATGAATAAACTCTTCGGGCAATTTAAGAGAGTAAAAGGCAAATAACGTCGCGTCGGCAAATATATGTCTACTATTCCGCGTCTGATTGAAGATAACAACCATAAACGCTTCAATTATGCACATACATTTTAAAAAATTCAAAACTTCTGATGTTCCGAAAATTTGATTATCCGAACGACCTCCAAAACCGTATGTTCAGATAATCAGAGCGATTGCATTTCATTAATTAGATCATGTTTGTTAGGATTGATTATACAGCTGTATGCCACCATCTGTATAACAGATTGTATGTTATGCTAAATTCTAATGATCTACATAACATAACATATACACAGTAAATTGTCCGTATCAGACTGTCAATAGCAGCTTTTCTGCACTATTATGGACTGCCTTATGCAATCAAAGTGCATGTTAATCTTTTTGCTCATTTTTCCGAATCCAGTAACAGCTACATCAAAATGCCAAACGCAAAATGGAGGTGGAGATACAGATTGGTATCATTTGATTCATTGTTTATGATAACATTAAATAACCATTTTTACTGCAGTTAAAAGGAAACGTCCTGAATATAAAAAATCTATCAACTTTTTTGAAATAAAATGCCATAATATAATTACTGATTTATCCTCATGCATTATTTTAGTTCTTTTATATAAGTAATTAAAATTTGCATACAACTTACTAGCATTCGTAATTCAATCTCAGTGCATATCATTTACAGTGAGTTTTTACAGGGCAATTTTATACAAAGCAGCAGGTAAGAATGATGGAAGAATTATAACTGCAGCAAACGCACAATGGCAACAGTCACCAGCACCAATTGGCAACGGTGCCGGAAATTCCTTTGGCAAAGCTCTTGAACACGTAGCGGTAGCTAACCCAAATGCTAAATTTGTAGCTTACAATAATAAACCACCAAACGCGGTAGGAGTTCAAACAAATTCAAACAGTAAAGGTATGCACATAAATAATATGCAGCAATAATAATATTATTCACAATAATCTGTTATAGGTATTTTAATAATGGATCCCACTGCTACTGACTCTGCTGCTTGGATTATACACACTGTACCAGGATTTCCAAAAGCATTACAAGCTTATACATTTCCAGCCGAAGAAATAGCAAAAGGACATTTATTTGTTTGTTTTACAATAAAAGAAGAGAAGCTGGACGTAATATGTAAGCACTGAATGAAGCACACAAAAAATATATTTAAACATAATAATTATCCGTAGAAAAACATTATAACCATCACATAATAATCTGAATTACATAAAACATTTCATTCTATAATATTATTCAATAAATTTATCATTGATGAAATTTCAAAATGGGGAAATTGTCAATTTATAAATTTGATTGTTAATTACTTTTCAAAAAAACAAGATAAAAGTAAAATAACTTCGCATTTATCACAAATGTCATTGCAAGTGTAATAAAATATGCAAAACTATTTAGCACTGGCATTACGAATCGCAAGACCTCTAGTATATCATCATGATATTCCTGCAGCTGAAGTTAATTCAAGACCGAATTTGAAAAATTTGCTCAACGGTGATTCCAGTGTCTTACCTCCTTTAACGATAAGAAAAGAAATAAAGACTGCTGCTGATCCAGGAATAAAAGTTTCAGTTTTTAGTAAAGGTGAAAAATCTGGATACGGTAAGAGCTATTTTGATGATTTCTAAGCTCAATGCTGCAAAATAGTTATAAAGTTCTAAATGGACTTTAGACTTTAATTCAGCATGATTTTCAGCTTTAATTTGACGTTTTTTACTTCCTAATAAAAAAGATTTTTGAAAATATATTAGAAAAACTTGATTTCATTACTCAATGGTTTGCATCAATAATGTAAGTTAAAATCAAGATGTAAGGAATGATGGTAAAATATAAGGAAATACAGTGTAAGGGTATTGTAATGTTAATGATTTTCTCATCGAAAGCAATTGCAAATAATTTTCATTAATTATGCTGTTGTTCAATCTTATTTTGGTGTTGCATCGTATTTTCATCTAAGCAAAATTACCAACGTAAAAAGTTTCTATTAATAAGCAGTTTATGTCTTAAGACCTGTGAAAGAGTGCAAATGCATAGAAGTGAGAAAAAATATGATAGACTGATGATCTGATATTATAGTTGAATTTCAGAAATGTTCAAAAGAATTCTTTCAAGGAAATTGAAAAAAGATCTAAAAGTGTGGACAACGAGAGATACAAAATTAAAAGGTGATTGCAGAACTGTGGGTAGAAATATAAAATTAATCACATCTCCCATATCGGTATCGGGTGATGCAAGCACCCTTGAAAATGACGTGTCACAATGGGCAGTCACGGAACCTGGAAATATTTTCTGTGCTATTGACAAACCATATCATGTAAATATATTTTTCCAAATATTTAATTTTTAAAATATAACTCAATATTACTTTCAGAAAAGACAAAGAAAAGAGCCTGCACTAGCAGTGTGCATCGATGATGCTACTATATTTTCAAGATTTAATAGCTTGGTCACCGGCACTGATGCTTGCAATTAAATGAAGTCAGATTTCAATTATGGCGAAAAATTAAATGATTTTCATTTTCAAATTTTCTTATGAATTTGAAAACTGAAAGCATAGATTTTCATGATTAACTGTCTTAATGACGGCAGAAAAGTTTTATATTAAGAATAAACAGTTAAGGCTAAACAGTGTTTTTTCGAAAATATTTTCCACTGCCAATGGTATAAAGAATTCATTAGCTAAATGAATGGTTTTTAGCTTAATTAAATGAAGTAAAGCAACATGCAAGGCATGCTTTCAACGAGAGAATAAAAAGAGTTGAGTATAAAGATTTGTAAATTACGTAAACTAAAAATAAACATATTCATTTAATATAAAGCTTCATTCATGAAATTTTGTTTTGTCATAATCAACTAATATCTTCTTTTATTTGTATTTCGCAGATAATACCGATGCGAATAGAAAGTTTTTAATATTGTTACACCATACAATTATTAAACTTTTATTGAAAAGTAATAACTATATAAATAAATGCTGATTATACAAGATAAGTGCCAGGTGACAAATGCCACTTAATTTTATTTGGACCCAGTTCAATCGACGGCAAATCTTGTATAAATACAAATTAAACTAGCAAGAAATATTTACATAGCAGTAAATTGTTCATTGCTGATTGCGTAAACAAATTAGCACAGCTGAAACAAATATCCACATTTAGAATTAATTTTTATAAAGATTGGATATGCAAGTTTATGTAGAGGATGAAAAGTTCACATGATATGCAGTATTGTAACATTCGATGTTTGATAATTAATTGTTTTCATTGCAGTAAATTATTCTGTATGCTTATTTATTTATATTTATGTTTACATTTAAATTTCATTTTGTTTTAAAGTGTAACTCTATATTAAAACAAAATATAAAAGAGCCAACAAGCCAAGGTGATCCAAAAAGAGTAAGTATTCACTGCTTTTATCAATGACCAAACCTATCTTCTTATCGCGTCCAAATAATCTCTGAATCAATCTTCAAGCAAATATCTTTGCATCCGTATTTATTATTTTGGCATTGTTCTAAAACCAGGGTAGTATGACTTGACAAATTCTCCCAGTGGACCATCGCAAGTGTTCAGCATTAAACTTGCCTGACCAATTTATAAACAGCATTTTCGTGAGTGTTTTCCTTTTCTTTCTGTCCCACTTGCAAGTTATGCAGTGTCGGTTGAGATTTAAATGTTCGGCGCAATATCCTGCATCATGCTGATGCAAGGTGCTCAGAAATGCAGTCGTACGGCTTTCTTTGACTACCGATACGTATTTTGATATAACAAGTACTTTAATGCAATCCCACTTTCACTGTCTTGCCTGCTGTTGTCTTGATAATATTGAAATCAAGATGTTGTTCTACTATCAAATCCTCTGGACTTTTTCTTCTCTTTCATATGTCAAAAATAAAAACACTAGAACGCAAAACGGTTAGAAAAAATGCTACAAGCATAAACAACCATAATGTCATCCTACCTTAGGAGAGCATTAAAATGCTCCTGGAGGTGTTATATAAGTTGGGGATATTGGGACGACAACCTGCAGATGGTATGCAATGACCATAATCTCTTCAAGGTCCATACAAAAATCAACAGCATTATGAGCTTGCTTCAGGCAACGGAAACATAAACTTGTTGTTTTACCAAAGCTCAACCTTTCTGACTTGTCGTCTTTAGAAATAAAGTACATCATTCTACCTGATGATGATTCCTTTTGGCAAATGACAGAATTTTCCGACCGCAACGCCGGTTCAGAGAATCATGATGATGCTTTGGTCTTGTTTCACCTCTGCAACTCTCAACTCTGCTCTTTCTCATAAACTTGGCGCTGCTCATATTGAATAAGTTCTTCAAATTCTGCTTGTCTGTACAAGAATTTTAAGTTTTAGACTTTTCTCAAGAACTTTTCTCCAAACTGACACAGTACCGTTCAGGTTGTAATCGTTTACTGACTGTCGAAATGGAACCAAATGCATGTTCGATTTCTAAGGCACATCAACCGATAGCCTTGAAGTTCATCGTGTGTTGTGCAATTTCCGGTCTTCATTCGACCTTTTATCCAACAGGGCTTGTATGTTATTCCGACGATTTCTCCAACGCTCGCATTGCAATCGAGCAATTCTTAGAAGTAACGGCATACCCTTTTATAGACTTTAGTCCTTCACCTTCTAATAAGGATCGCAGGTATACGAATTTCGTCAAATCATCAAGTTCGATTTTGTTATGTATTGCCACTCTGAACTGTTCCACAAATGACGCCAACTCGAACACATTTCTGCTAAATTTCGGAAAGTTCCATGTAGAGAGTTTAGCCATTGCTAAACTTGTTGTTATTTCCTTCATTTCTACAGGCTCTGTTTTCTTCTTCAAATACTCTTTCGCTCTAGCGTAATAAGTTAAGCGGTACTTCGGATTCAAAATCTATCCACTTCAACATGTCATTCCTTCCCTCTTCGTCGTCAACAATGATAACTTCCATTGCATCATGCGCATCCTGGTAACGCTTTAGTATTTAGCAACAAGTATTTAGACAATTCCTCTATTGTTCTTGAAATCTCTGTATGTGACCTGACTTCACGCATAAACGTGCCCAGATCTCGGCATAAACAAATCGCTCGATCTTTCAAGCCGCAACGTCGACGTTTCAATGTTTCAAAATCCATAGTCACCATAGGTAATATACTGATAACTAGATGGACGCTATGCAATCGTCAACTATTCGACCTTGCTAATCTTCGATTTTAAAGTTAGCAGTGACTGTACAGCAGTATAGCTATACAGCTAGCAGTATAGCAGTTAGCTAAGCTTAGACAGTTTAATTTAGCAGTAGTTAGCAGTGTATTAGTTAGCAAGTTAGCAGTATAGCTGTATAAGGTTTGGCAAAAAATTCAATTCTACCTTAGATGGAATCACCAGACTGCATCGATCAATAACAGACTTATGATATGTCCATTTATTTAAACTTGGTTGATGTCGCTCAAGGTCAAGGTAAACAGAGAAGCTGTCTCTCGAGGGGAATGATCAAAAATACTAACACGGTGGATCCCTCTATTGTCCACAAGTGTAACTACAATACAAAATTCAGACACATCCGTCTAATGTCAGCACCTACTATTCAAGACTTAATATACATTTGTCATGATTTCCAGTATACTCTTATTGACAATCAAGTTTTACGCGACTTCGTACTGTCGGTAAAACGTTTTTCTTGATAAATGATTAACTTATGGCTTTCGTATCACTAAAGAAGTGTGGCTGAAAACTATTAAAAAGTTTTATACTGAGAAAATAATTTTTCTATAAAAGAGCAAATCAAAAGTTATCCACAACTGTTGGCTTCAGTTCATCATTTGCAATGAATATTGCTGCAGATTCCAAAACAAACAGTAAGAACCTGAAAATCAATAATTGACAGAATCAGGAAAAATCTGTAGATCAGTGTGTGATTGTTTTTTGTTTATCACTGTATTTATTAGTTTTGCGTGTGTTGTTGATAGGATTGTTGACTGTATACCGTGTCAAATAAAATGTTTTTGTCCTTTTTCTAAATAATTTTCATGGGTATTTATAACAATTCAATTCAAGTTCAATAGCAAATTACTGTTAATTGAAATTTTTATGTGATTGTTCTTGAAAATCATTAATATTTTTGTATAAAAAATAACATTTGGAATGTTTTTTGTGATTTAATTTATGTTTCTTTATTATATTTATGTAAATTTTATAAAATTACTAAAAAATGAATCTTTTCCTAAAGACAATATGAAAATGAATGTTTTATGCATACGTATCGTTCTAGACAAGAATAAATGAATAAATTATCTTTCATGTTTATTTGTGATTTTTAACTTGTTTTCAGTTGTTTGTTTGTGCTTTATAATTATTCGATTCGATAATCTTTTGAAATATTAAATGCGTAAATTTTTTCTTGAATACATGTACAAAAATGTATTTACAAATAATACGCTGACATTGTATTTTATTTGAAGATATGAATACAACGGCGCAGCCTAGCCAGGAATTCGAAATACAGCGACGTTTTGATCCGTTTTATTCGGGTGGAGCAACGGCAATTTCTCCCGATGGGCGCCGCATCTATTGTTCTTTTGGAAACGTCGTTAACGTCCTCAACTGGGATACCGGCTCGGTGATGTATGTCATGATTTTTAATTGAATTAATCAGTGGGTTTTAATTTTTAATTGTTCTGGTTTTGATTATTCATTTGACATATCTAGGATACATGCGTTTTTGCATTTTTTGGTATCATTTCCATTCTCTCCTGAATTGTATTAATTTTGCGTTTGCTATTTTAATTCTGTCATAAAGATTTTTTTCTTAACATATTGAGATTGATTTTTACTTTCAGAGATTTATTTCAAAATGTGATCAACAAAAGTAAAATTGCAAGAATTGTTTCGCATTTGAATTTATTTTTAAATTATTACAAGTTGTCGTTGCATTGTTAGACAAACAATTGGCTGCAAAGAAGAAGAAGCGGCTGTTGTGCAGTTTTCGTTGAGCTGCGATGGCGGAACACTCGCTGTGGCGTACGAAAACATGCTGTTGAAGCTGTGGAATTTGGAGGCCGATTCGAAGCAGTGTTCAAATGGGAAAATTTTGAAAATTGCCAGTCGCGCTTGTGTTCATTGCATGGCTTATGGTCGTCATCCTGATCTGGCACACATGTTGGTCATTGGCTATAGCGACGGTTCAGTCAAGCTCTGGGATACTGAATCACGCAGCTGTATAGGTGGGATGAAGTGTCAATTTGGTACGGTCACCAGTGTGGCTTTACTGCGACTTTCGGATCAGACTGACAAGGTGGTGTTCGGCACAGATACGGGAAGAGTATGCATGTGGAAATTTATGGACGACGGCGAAAATTCAAATTTCATCGCATTGAGTTTTCATTCGGCCACAGTAACCGTAATCATTGCCATGAATAATGATCACTTGTTGACCGCCAGTCGGGATATGACCATCGCCATTTGGGAAGCCAAGGCGCATTTATTGCGCAGATCGATTGCACTTTATGAAGCAGTCGAATGTGCCATTTTAATAACGAACGACTTGTTGACTTTTGGTGGTGAAAGCGGTACAGTGAGATTTGTGAACTTGAACAGCGGTTGCTTGTTGGAAGCCAAGAAGATTTCTCTCAGAAGTAGAATTCAAGCGTTTCACCTTTGCCGGAGCAGCGGCCATGGGTTGGTTTGCTTCGCCGTTACCGAAGACCAGAACATCTACGAGCTCGAGTTGAATCAGGATGATCAGGATGTGCAGATCCGGCGACAAATTGCCGGCAACAACGGCGAAGTGCGATGCGTTGCTTTTTTGAGCAGTCGTCTGCTGTTGGTGGCGACTATTTCCAATCAGCTGCGTATGTACGACATTGAATCCGGTGATTGTCGTCTCGTCGGCGGTCACAGTAAAACCATCTTGACCATTTCCACCAGTAGCTGGTCGACAGAGCTGTTCGTCACCGGTTCCGAAGACGGCACCGCCCGTCTGTGGAAACTGCAGCCGGATACTGGACAGGTCAGTTGCTTGTCAGTGTTCAGTGGACACGTGAAGTCAGTGACCGCGGTGCAATTGTGCCACGAGAATGCGGCCAAATATCCGTTCCTGATCACCGCCAGCTTGGACAGGACAGTGAAAATTTTTTCACTTAAGCGCAAGATGTTGGCTTCAGATAATTGCACCGCTGGACGGGAGCGAAAAGCAGCTGAGACGGCGAGCATGACGGTGGTCGCGCACAACAAGAGCGTTCGCTGTATAGCGTTGTCGATGCGGCAGATGTTGCTAGCCACCGGCTCGTTTGACCAGACAGTGAAACTGTGGCAAGTGGTCACCGGTCACAGGTGCGAATTGCAGCCAATTGACCAGAGCGAACTGCACGGGCGTGGCGTGAGTGATGTGCAGTTCTCGCCTACCGACCGTCTGCTGGCATCGGCCAGCGGCGACAGTTTGTTGCGCTTGTTTTCAGTGGACGGTTCGCTTGTCTGCTTGCGCACATTCCAAGGGCACGAAAGCCCTGTATTGAAGCTCGCCATCGATGGTCTGCGCTTGATCTCTGTCGACAGCCAAGGCTTGCTGAAGCTCTGGTCGTTGCGCTCTGGTCTGTGCGAGCAAACCTACGACGCGCACGACGGTGCAGCTCAGGCGTTGGCCGTTGCCCCACCCACCTTGGCTCCCGAGGGCTCCTTCAGGCCGGCAGTTATAGCAACTGGCGGTGACGACTGTTCGACGCTCGTCTGGCGTGACGTTACTGACGAACGCATTGAACAAGCCCGGTACCAGCGTGCTCAGACGCTGCGCCACGACCAGACGCTGGCGAATCTGCTCGAACACCAACGGTTGCCTGAAGCCCTGCGGCTGGCGCTGCATCTTCGCCGACCTGCGACCGCTCTGCGCGTCTTGAGGGAAATGGACCTCGGCGACCAGTTGCACAATTGCCTAGCCAAGTTGCAAGCTGACCAGTTGCAGACGTTGTTGCAATATTCGGCCGAGTGGAACACAAATAGTCGATACTGCCACCTCGCGCAGTCGATCTTGCGTTTTGTGCTCACTCGCCACACCCCTGAACAGATACTCAGCTGGCCCACAGTTGGACAGTTCCTGCTTGCCTGGATACCATACACCGAACGGCATTTGCAACGGATCGACAAATACAAAGATCAACTGCCGTTAATTGATTTTCTCTTGCAATCAGCCAAAGTGCTCCCAACTTTGCCACCCACTGCATTGTCATCAGCATCATCATTATAGTTATTGGAAATAGTAAAATTTACAATGCTTTACTGTTGCTCATGTTCTACTCGTATTTTCATTAATATTCAACTATTTACAACTACACTGTCATACATGACGTAACTTATTATTTTATGCCTCTGTGTTTTAATTTTCAAATTTTATTTATCAACAAAATAATCCTGTGCATTGAAATAAAAAAAAACAAAATTATCAATTATCAAAGCTTTGTGTTTCCAATGGATATTATTAATATGTATTGATAAAACAACATTAAAAATATTATTGAACAATTTATTTGGGTAATCGGTACTGACTGCTGTTTGACATTTCGGTCATGGTGCACTTTATAGAAATGTAGATTAAAATGGCACTGACTTTGACCTATTTTAAAATTAGCCTGTTCACTAAATAAAAATCCCCGGTAATCTAAATTGTGTTGAACATTGAAATGGGAAATTCAAAGTAAGTTCAACTGAATTCGGAATAAAAATAAAATAAAATAAATAAAACGTGCTCTTATATATTTTGTGATAAAAAAAGCGCATAAATAAAATTAAAGTGATGCAAAAGTTGACCTTCTTCATGAAAAGGAAAAAAAATAATAAAGAAATTGGAACTTGACATAGTGACACTGAACTTCAAATATTTGCAGGTTAAACGTGTCTAAAATACTAACCCATTTAATAAAATAATTTTGTATAAATTAAAATGGTGTGGATGCATTTTGGTAAGGCTTGGAAAATCAGATCCTCTCTCAGCTACAATGTATTATTATTGCCTGTACACCTCAGCACTGTTTCTCTTAGCTGCCTCTTCATCTGCCCGATATGCATCTCAACAAACGATACCAGCAGAACAGTCTATGCTATATTACAAACCACGACCGTACTTTGAACCCAGCGAAAACGGTTACAAAATACAACCAGCACCGCAAGCGATCGGAGGTTACAGTCAAGGTATGAATGAGTGAATTTAAAAATGCAATCAAATCAAGAACTAAACATTATAGCTTCAAAGCCCAGCTTCCCTGCTGCTCATTTGGGCGGATTTCCAATACCGTTGCAACGGCAACAAATTCAACATGACCAATTAGTCAGTCAAAACATTGCATCGGATGAATTTGGAAGGGGTCCAGAGAAGCCGTTAGTTTTTGTTCCTCCAATGCCTAGTAATCAATATATTATTATTGACATAATAGCAATTATTTAAAAAATTTTTATAATGCCGATTTTTTTTTCTAATTTAGTTGCACCATATTCCAATAGCATTGTCGAAGAACCTTCAATACCAGTTGTCCCAGGTTCATATGGAGCTGTTTCATCTCCAGCATATGGTTTATCAACAGCAGTACCAGTACTTGCACCGTATAAAAATTTGAAAATGCAAAAAGCAACAAATTAGACCTATTAATCTAGTCAGATTGTCTCCTACACCATGCATGAAATAGCAGCAGACATACTTATATACATATATGAAATATAATGTATATTTATTGTTTCATATGTATATTATAACAGAATAAATGTACAATTTGAAATAAACTGTAGAATTTCTTGCAGTGGTGAAATTATAAGAGATGCACAAAATGGCACAAAATTTATGAACGTAAAATGCGGCCTTTTGTAAATTAATATTAGTTCACTTAGCTGTATGCAAATGCATGGGTCAGTGGAGTCAAAAATTTTTACTAAAACAGAATTTTAGAAGTTGGATATAATCAATTAATCTCTTCTTTTTGAAATTAGTAATATTTTTCTGCTTTAATGGTATAGATTTATTTCTACTTGTGCAAATTGATAATATTTTGGTAGAAACAGTAGAACTTCAACACTTTTAAGTATTGTGTTCATGATGAGCAGTAAATAAACAAGCCAAGTTATTGGAACATATACCATTCCCTCTAACAAAATTTCTGCATGGTTTTGTGCAATCTGTGCATTTATGCAGGAAAAGAGAGGTTAGTCAATCAATGAGTTTAATTAATTTGTTTGTGGTTTCTAGCTGAAGATATGTAATTAAATGTGTTCATGTAAAATAAAGTATTATTAGCTTATTTATGTTAAAAACAATGTTTCATTTTGAGATAATGAAATTTTATAAAACCATAGCAGATATGAAGGAAATTACCTTAAATTGGAATAAATTGTTAACCTGAATTCATATAAAATAATTTTGTTTTAATAAGTTAAATTTAAAAATTTTTATTGCAACAAAGATTAACTGCTTCATTGATGAAAAGTATTCTTGTAGTAGTGATTGATGAATAAAATTAACAGTGGAACAAGTCACAGTAAAATAAAAAATATGATGATGTAAAAAATATTTAAAAAATGAAAATCAAATTAAATGAGCATATCATTTGCTGTGCACACTTTTTAATTTCACATTAAAAATAATTTAAAATTTAGAAGTAAAAAAATAAAAAAAAAATTTTGAACTTTATTACTGTCTGTCTAAAATGTTTTATAATAAGTAAGCTAATTTCTGGACAAATTTAATATAGCGAAAATCATTTGTAAAGAGTTACAATTTAAACAACAAATTTTCTCAAATCAGTTTTTAAATGTTAATTAGCTTCAGTATTGATTAGCAAACAAAAAGCTTTAACTATAACAAAAATATAATTAGAGCCATATTTACACAAATGTTTCTAAGAAATTATTAATTCATAAATACTGTTATTCTGAGAATTTTTAATTTAACGGTACGCATGTCAATGAAATATTGTTTCCTCGGTCTTCTATTATGTTTCATTGGTGTTGGTAGTGGTGATAGCAGCGATGTAAGAATGTGAATTGCTTGGTTTGTTTCAAATTAAGAGATTTCTTTGTTCTACTCTTTTCAAGTTATGGGCAGTTTTATATAGAATTTAGAATGCTTGTTTAATTTGTCTGATTTTCATTTCAATCAATTTTTACTTACAGGGTTTGTTAGGAGTTGCATCAAGATTGGTCCATCAGGCAGATTTATTGCAGCATAATAGACATTATCGAAATGTTATTCATGCAACTAGAGAAGATTCAGAAGATGGATTGAAATTAAAATTACGCGTCATCGAAACAGTATGCTCCACAAACCATGCTGTAAGTTATTCAAAATTGTGCAGATATATTACTTTCAATTGAATGGTTGCTTATTTACATAAGTATTTTTAGTTGTTTATAGGGTATGTTTATTCTAGTGCCTGTCCTGATTCCCATGTATATTCTAGCATTAAATGCGTGCTAACAGTGAATGATAATCAAACGAATGCTGTATTGGAATGTAATTATCTTCTTGTTGAGCATATTCAAAGGCAAGAAATTTAATTATAATTTATTGCATATACTGCATAAAGTAATTAGTTTTTGCTTGTGATTTTATTAAATAAACTTATCACCTACAGTAGTTTGATGAGCTGCATGCAATTTATGATGTTATGCATTCTTTTAAAGTTGAACTTGCAATACAATAAACTTATTATTTTCATCTTAAGTATATTGAAGTTACGCTTACATATGTTGTTTATGCAAATTAAATATACACGTATTTCTCAAAAAATTATACAATAGTTGAAATAGTCAAGTTAAGCAGTACCGTTTTTCACTATCTTTCTTTAACGCAAAATAAAATGGCTAAATTTTACAATAAATTTTTTTAAAAGAAAATATTAGTTTTTTATGTTTTATTTTACTTTTTCATGCTTATCCAAGCAGATATCTCAGAATTAAATTCGGTGATAAATAATCTGAAAATGTAGAAAATGGCATATCTGTTCATCGAGGTAGATCACAAATGTTGCCATTAATGAGTATACATTCGAAGTTGTAATAAACAAAGCAATTTGATTCTTCAGTTTCAGCAAAAAGTAAACATGTACGGCTTTCAGACATACAGTCTGGAGTTGTGAAATGCGCTAATATGAGCTGTTTGCTTTTCCTTTTGCTAAGCGGTATAGTCGAGAAAAGTCTATTAAAGGTACCGACAGTTAGAGATAAAGAAATGCCGTTAGCCACAGCTTTCTATAGTTACTACAGTTGCCACTTTATTTTAATATTCTGGTACTGATGAAAAATTTGCCTCTTTATTACAATGTTTATAGAATGTAAATATCTTAAATTGCTCATGTTATCTGATGGTCAGTTTCATCACAGAAAATTCATGAGATTATTTTTTTGCTTGTGGTGCTGTGTCCACAGGAATTGGTTTTTGGGCATAAAAACAAAGGCCAACTGTCAAAGCCACGCGCCTGTTTCAGAGGGCGGCATGTCTTTTGTTGAAAGGATGCAAGTGTTGGACAAGCCAGTTTTTGTACTAAAAATATGCGCCTGCTCTAGGCAATTGCATATTCCGTTGCATTTATATATTCCAGCAAATGCCAACGCTGTGCTAAGACAACGCGCTTGTTGTGGCTAAGAGGCTAACAAATTGACTTTTGTTTGTCTCGAACATTAAATGAGAGAAGCGTTGACCCGGCAATAAGATATACCAGTTGCGTCACCTGACCTCTGGCACCGGCTATATAAGCACAAGCTTGAGCGAGACGTGACAGAGAGGCTTTGTATGGCATGTATGTAAGCATGTGTCTGTGTAAAAATTATGACGAACAGAATTTGTACGTGACAATAGCAGCGTATAGAAATACTACTACAGTATTAAATTGTTGCTCTCGTTGGACAAAGAAAACTCGCTGTCATGGTTCCACTTATGCAAAGACTTGCAAGTAAACAAGAAAAAATGTTAGAATAGTCAGACTGATAGTGAACAACAAACGAGCTGGATAAGAGAGCAAAGTTGATGAGCAAAATGCAGTCTACAGATGTGAACTTAAGCATCAAAGAAAGGCTGTTACGACATTTGGAACGTTGGTGCATCACATTGAGTTCGATGGACTACTACTATTCCAATACTTGATTGCTCAGCAGAAAACAGTGGCAGACACGTTTATACAGCAAATGTGGTCAGGAAAACCTCTCGCCGGTGATTTAATGCGGGTTAATAAAATTTACTAAAACAACAATGAAGAACTGCTCAACACACGGGTAAATTATTCGGTGATAAAACACACGATGCATTATTATACCTTTAGTGCCATCTAGTTGTGCTTATTTTTTTTTATTTTTTGTACCATACAGTGTGCACTGTGAAATACGCAATTATATACTTTGTGAAAAATTCACCTATTAATTATTGCATTGTAATACGTTGTATTTGGCTGTATCTGTATCTGTATTTGGCGTGTAGCTTTGTACTGTTCTTCAGTTTCTACTTTAAATAAAAATGTTGCTAATTTCAGCAATACGTTAACAGCTATTTGCTGAGAAGTTTCCAATGCTGAGCATTGACCAGCATTTGATGATTTGAAACCCAATCATCAAATTGATTCTATTGGTAAAGGAAAAAACAGAATGAATCAGTTTATTTTCAACTTTTCAGAAAATAAAATTAACAATAAAATAATACAAAATCAACAGTTTAGTGTATTCATTTATGAGAAAAAAAATTTAACTAAAAAAATATTTTGATTTGAGTACTTCGACAATATCAAAATCACCGGCAGCTGGAACGTCTCGAAATCGTTCCAGCAAATATTTTCGCCTCTCGTTGGTCTTGCAACTGTTGTTGCTGTGGTCGAGCAAAAAGCTGCTAATCAAATATTCAGAAAGCTGTTTGAGCACCGGTTCGCTATGCAAACGGACAAACTGTTGCCTGAGGATGTGAGCCATCGCGTCCACAGTGCTGGCGTGGGTCCAATAGCAGTCGTGCACGGACGCAAACGTCAGACCGTCTCGTTGACAATACAGTGACGTGAGCATCATGTGTGAGCTGTCCAACGAGTGGATAAAATTGGGCGGGAAGCCGTTTCGCTGCTTTCTCGAATCCGGCCTACCCGTGCTGCAGCAACGGTTGTAAACCGCACGTCGACATATACCATCACTGTAATCGCCAAGAACACTGGCCGCCACGCCTGCAGGCTTGTAATACGGCTGCACTACTGGAAACTGAAGCGGTGTGCGCCAGCTCATCGCAGACTGGCAATCCTTGGCCACCAGAGAAGATAATTCTGCAAGCCAGTCTTGTATCAGTTTGGCTTTGGCAAACATTTGACCCAAAGAGTCAAAGGTTTTCCGCATCAAATATTTCGAAGCTTGGAACTGAACCTCGTCCGGCAAACTGTCCAATGCTTTCAACTGCTTGGAAATCTGCTGCCTGGCGCCAAACGGCGTCACACCGTACACGGTGGTCATGACGGTCTGCTTGACCACTTTACGCTTCACAATGCCATCCAACTGAATGGCTATTTCATTGCCATTTTTTGCATCTTCGACCCGCTTCTTTTCCACAAGTTCAGCCACTCCACTATACACATCTTGCGGTCTGTCATCTGGACACAAATTCACCTGAATCAATAAGGACATAATTAATTATATTTTTTAAAAAAAAACGTGATATTCATTTATTCACCTGAAACGCGCCTTCACGATCACGACCCAGCGCTGCATAATGCTGCAAACCGTTGCAAGAGCCGTCCTGGTGAACTGGAAAATGACTTTGAAAATTTTCACACCCCTCTGGGCAACTAATCGCCGCCGCAATTTCCATGCAACAAGCCAGTGTTTGCCACGGTTCTTCGGACAATGTCCACCAACGTCGACCGGTCATTGGTTTCGCAGCCGAGTCCAAAACCTCTTCTATGATAGAATTTGCAAATTGCAGTCGTGCGGTGAATGTTTCGTGCTTCATCATGCCAGTCAAATTGATCAAATGCACCTTCAGCCAATCAAGGCCCTTCTCACCCAAGGGCTGACCTTTGGCAAACAGAAGCAAACCTATAATTTAAAACAAAAGTGACTGATGAGGAAATTAAAATAAATAGATAAAATCAACCATACCCCGACACACGTCGTCGCCCATGTGATTGAAATGCGGTGGACATGGGTAAACGCGACCACGAAAATCCAAATTATGCGGAAACCAAATCACATCATCTCGAAAATGGTTGGCAATGGTCAATTTGTACAACAAGCTACACCACAATGAATAGTTTTCATTTTTCGACTTCTTCAATTCGTAGCGTTTTCTGAAATATTCGCCCATTTCACGAGGTCCACCACGGGGCATTTTTGGATTCGGCGGCATCAGCCAAGGTGGTGGTGGAATTGACAAACGCTCGTCACCCTCACCTTGAAACACGGCCAACATCACATCCAACACGGGTACGTTGATTCTCCACGGTGTACTAGCAAGCTGATTCAGGCAGTCTATCGCAGGCAACGCGTCATCAACGGCTATCTCTTTCTAAATAAATAACAACTCAACTCAAATCATGCATTCAACTTGACAGTACCTGTTTAACACTGCTTGGCAATGCGTTTTGATTCAGTCGAATCAATGGTATCTGATTAACCAGAAAATATCCCGTTTTTGTAATATGCCAAGGCACAGGCGGGCAGATCATAGGCAATGACAGTGGATGAAATACAATATGCGTCGGATGAACTAAACGCATCAGATTGATCAAAGTCGGATGCAAACGCAGTTCTTCTTGCGATTTTGAGCCCGAGTCACAAAATACCGTATAAAAGGCCGGCACCAACTCGCCCTTTTTCAGTTCACCATTGCTAATGGTCAACGTCCGTGGCAAGAGCACCTCTTTGAAAATCAACGCAAACAACTGGCGGCCAATTTCCAACTTGTCCGCATAAGCCCAATCCAATAACGGCATATCCACGGATGGATAATCAGGTTGCACTTGACAAGCACTCAAATTCCAAAATTGTCGAGGATTGTAATTCTTGCTTACTGATGCATCCAGAAAATAGTCGGCATATCTGAAAAAGAAATGCCAATGCAATAAAAGAAAAGAGATCAATAAAGAAACAAACTTGCACGCAGTATGTAATGTGCATATTTTAATTGCATACTTGGTATATATTTTTTCGGTAGTTTTGAATACATCTTGCTGTTGTCGATAGTTGACATGAAAGCGCTTCATCAGTCGGTCGGCCAGACGTTCACAATAGTAACAGAACGGTTCACTGTATTCACTGGTCATGGTGCACAGTTGGTCAACTTCGTCGCATATCAAATCGGCCACCTCCTTCGAACTGAGGCAATTCAAAAACGGCTCAATATTCATAGCACGGGTCTGGCGCATGGCGCGGGACAATTTCAGCTTTTCCGCCAAAATGGCCCGGTGAAGCTGCCGTCTCCAACATTTTTGCAAATCTGTCAAGCACTGTTCGTACAAATAAGCCGCTTTGTCCAACTGCTTCGACTTTCTACGCTGCCGGTTGGCAACACTGCTGATGCGGATACGTCCGTCGAGTTCCAACTTCAGCTGCCGGCGGAATGCTGCCAACAGCCACTGCTTGTCGAACAGCTTCTCGTAGGGACTTTGGTAATTGTGGTCGTCGGCTCGTGGTTGGTTCAACTCCGCCAACAGTTTGCAAGAATAAGGCTGCAAAACGCGGTTCACCTCCCTGCACCGAGCCGGCTTGAACTCGGGCAACTGACGACGGATTTCTTCCACTATTTGAACACGTTGAGCCAAAGGGTAATAATGTCTGGACAATATTTCCTCAACTGCAAGACCATACTTCTCGGCCATCTGCAACGCCCGGTCCGTCTGCCCGAGCAGCGCCAAGCAGGCAACAGTCTTCAAATCTGCTCGTACCCTCTTCGACTCCATCACATAAAGCACGTGCTCAATTTTAGCCAAGCTCGGCTGCTTGGAATTGACCAAGCCCAAAAGCACGATGTTGTACAATTCTGGGTCGTTGAATTTCAATCTAGCCGACCGATTCTTTTGCGTTTTTGGATACACATAACGTATCAACGTTTGATAAGCACGATCAACCATGCCGCAGGCGACGCATGTTTGCAAGTAGGATTTCAAAGCGTGCAATTGATAATAAGCCACGTCGGAATGACTCGCATCCTCAGTTGGTTTGTACACTTTATCGTATACCTGACCTGAAATGCTGCGATTGCTCGTCCAGCTTGGCAAATTTTCAATTTCTTCATTCACCCCAAAGCATGTTCCTAGCTGAAGATTATTATTAATAATATAAAATGTGTTGTGCAAAAGAAATGTCTAGTGAAATTACAGAATATAAAATTTCTTGAATTTTGAAACTGCCTCTTCTATTTTTTCAACCTGCTTGCTTAGGAAAAAATATTCGATCATTAAAAAAGTTGTTTAAAAATTTAAGAACAAATAACTTGCATAGAATACATTAAAAATGATGACCACCTGTACATTTTATCATTCTAAATGCAAAAATAAATCACAACAAAGCATTAAATATTTAAATTACTCATATTCATAAAAATATTACCGTTTGGAAAAATATGTTTAGAAAAAAAAGTAGCATAATTCAATAATTTAATTTATACAACAATTATATTATAGAACATTTTTTATATTTATTCCAAAAATGGCTGTCACATCTTCCTTCATCTCTTTAAGTATTAAAGTTTCTAGAAAAAGTACATACCAGTTTCATATTTTCTTGAAATGCATTTTCTTGGCTGTTAATAGATAAAAACGTGCAATAATCACGAGAAAGCGGCTGATCAACTGCTTGCCAAATCTGATTCTCCATTGTACAATCATTGAAATATGTCATTGTATATTTCGAAATTGATGCAAAATATTGCAGTTGTTTATCATAATATTCATTTTCATTTGATGAAAATTTTAAACTGCTTTTTCTGTTATAAATGTCATCAAGAAATTTCAATCGAAATTTATTACGAACAACAGAAGGTGATGAATACAGTTCATCATTTTTAAAGTCAGTTGCAGCCAATGTTGAAAGTTTCGCTGAATTCAAAATCTGAAGCGACCTTGCTCTTAAAAATAAAACCGTCGTTGCTTGCACAATATGCATGGAGCGATAAAATCGCTTCCATAAAACTATCACTTTTAGTTAAATTTTGCAATGATATTACCGTAAACAAAATTAAAGTACAACTGTAGTTCTGAATTCAATTTCCATAATTTTCATAAAATAGTGAATAATTTAACAAATTATTTTAAAATTAATGTAAATAAAATTTCAAATATGAAATATCTATTAAAATAGAAAATAAACAGCATTTTGTACAGTAAGAAATAAAGTAAGTTCAACTCTAAAGAGTTACTGTATTTAATGCTATTGTTATAACAATGTTAGCAAATATAGTGCTATTAATAAAAATTCTGTTTAAGTTTATATTTAAATAAAAGTTCATGCTTTATCTATTTTTATATTAAATGACAAAGTCTAATTTCCCAGTAACTCTAACTAGCTTAACTAGGTGACTCGAAAAAGGGGTGGCACTTTAGGGTAAATGGAAAATGCAGTCTCTTCTATTTTTTCTTTTAAGCAGTCTTATAAACGTGAATAATAACAATACATATTGAAATTTGTGGAAGTTAAATTTGCACTAATTAACTATGTTTCCTCATCTTAGGATGCATTTTTTCCTTCGTTTTTTTAAATAATGAAATGCTACTCTAAAATAGAGGTTAAAAGAAATTGGTATCAATAGTTTTTAGAAATGTAAATAATTAATAAATAAAAGAAAATACCAGATAAATGATAGTATAAATTTGTTGCAATCTTTGAGGGACTAGTTGCATTTATAGATCCATAACACATACCTTTTATAGAAAATGCAGTTACACAGATCTGTTTCCATAGAACTATGTAACAAATTGCAGAATAGAATAAAGAAAATTCAATGCACATCAAAAAACCGTATTATTAATAATAAATTTAAGATTGCTGAATGATGGTTCCTTCATTTTTATTTGATAAATTAATTATTAACCGTTTTTACTGAATTTTTCTGCGTCATGCTATTGGATCGGAAACACGTAAAACAGTATTGGGAAGTCAAAATTAAGGTAAATTTGAAATATAAACTTATCATTAAAGTATATACTGGAGAAATGAGATTTTCCATTAAAAACACATTGGCCATCTGCCGATTTTACATATTCAAAATTCATGTTTTGTGGATAGCTGCTTTCTAAGCAAATGTTTTTCAGTCATTAAAACATTGATATTTACACACTTTTATTTGAATATGTGTTTTCGACTAACAATCAATGAATCACAGTCGGTGATATATGTCAAAGCACTGTTTACCCCTCTCAGCATGCAAACGAACATTGCATTTTTGACATATATTCATCGTGTTTCTTGGCACACTTTGAATCTGCTTTACGCAGCAATGCCTAATGTACGGTTAATACCACTGAACGTAGGTCTGGTAGCTTTGACCTGTAGAACGTAGTTCTGCAGGAAGTCGGGCTTGTGTTCCTTCTTCTTGTCACCTTGAAGGAGGCATAGTACCACTTTCCATTAAAATTCCAAGCTCAGAAGGGATTTACGCTTGGCTTTGCAGTGGATTCAACATGCTGCCACTGTGGCTACTTATACTTATCCACTTGCTGTGGATGTTCACAAACAGCGACCAATACTATTTTTTCCCTCAAACACTCACCCCAAATGCTGATGACAACTGATCCAGAAGATCAGCGGTAAAGGTCGAAGTCCAAAAGACCAGTGTTGTATGAGCAAATGAGGTCTGCCTGACTTATGTCTCTTCTTTGGACTTCTATCCAACAATTTGTGCAATTGGTTGTGCACATGCCTGTTGCTGGCTATCACGGAGTTGTCGAGCCACTTGGCAACGTAGACTTTGGCCGTAGACTTGATCAAATAACCTCCTGGTGTTTTTCAAAAGGGCAGTATCTGACTGACATCAATGTTATAGCTCCAGCTGCACGGCTTTGACCGACTGTTCCAATCGCCCGCATGCCAATATCAGCCAATTTCACTAGAAGACATAGCTCGTAAAAAAATTATCAATATACATGAGCCTGAACTGCTGAATTAGCGGATATAAAGTCAACCATTTTCATTACAACTCTAGTGTCTAGGGGTTCCTTGGAAGTCTGTTTATCCTTGCCTTGATATATATATGCTCATATGGTAGGGATAGCCGTCATTTCTTCAGAGCATCCAGATCTCATAACCGAAGTGCATTCAAAGCAGTCAAACCGAAGTCCATACAAAGCATTTGCATTTTAAGTTTAAGATTATAAAATTTTTTTGTTGCACACAAAATTCAACAAAAAGTAAAAACATTTATGTTTTCTGGAAAAATTTTGATAAATGAGAGTTTTATGAAATCTCTCTTATAATCTTTCAATATTTGTGAACTTTACTATTTTTTAAATTATAAATTCATGCCAAACAATATTTTAAAATAAATTTCTCATTTATAAGCCATTTTATTTTCAATAAACAATGCAACTTAGGCTGTACACACAAAATAAAATAAACATTGCAGTTAATATTTTTAAATGCAAAATACTAAATAAAAATATTTTATTATTTTTAAGTAAAACGTAAAATTTTTTATAATATAATAGTTTTTATTTTCCATGAAATATTAATTCTTTTACTACTATTTGTAATTATTTGCTGGCTCCAACTTTATAATTTGTATACTGTGACCTAGTTTTTTGTTTTGCAAAAAGGCGTTTAAATTTGCTTCAAATATTGGTTTACCTAATATATTCTTTTTTAATTTTATAATACCATATTTATAATGCTATTTATGATGTAAAGCATTGTTTGTTTTTTTAATTATGTGAAAAATTATTTTACGTTGGTTGTTTGTTCAAAATTTTCAGTTGTTTTCAACGGAGTTAATATTTAAATAGACATTACATGTCTTACAACTACTTATTGTTGTACTGTTTTAAAACTGAAATGTTAATGTAAGCTTATTTTTCAACCACATTCGTTTAAAATTGTTTATTTAGATAGAAAATAGAGAATATTTTGAATAGAGAAATATGGCAGCTCCTCCAAATAGAAGATCTTCAGTAAGATAAAATTAAATATTTTTAAATATTATATTATTACAGTTTGTTTCAGATTCTTAAGACAGAACATACAATTCAAACCAAAAAGCGGGTTAGTTTTGCTCCTGAAAAAGATCAAATTGATTATTTTGAGTAAGTGATGTTAAGTAGAATTGAGTTTTCTAGGTTATTATTAATTTTTTTTAGAGAAATTGTCAGTGAATCGGGCAGTTCTCAAAAATCAAGTGGTAAGTCAGTTTTGAATTTTTGTATTTGATTTTGGTTTTCAATGGCAAATTGCAAAACAATGGTTTTTAATTTTTATTAAAATGTCATATTTTTGAATCATTGTTGTTTTCATTTTGAAAGAATGTTATAAATATTGATTTCAAAAATGAGTAGTGAGTGCTTGAAATAACAGATATCTAAGGAAATTGTTTGACCCGATTTCTCCAACGAACTGTGCCTACTTGTTCGTAGTGCTGGTCAGTTTTCTGAAAAAATAAGATTCTTAATCGATGTATTTTTAAAAATTATATTCTTTTTAAATGTACTTACATATTTCTAGAGAATGAAAAGTACAGATACTAAAAGTTTAACTAACAACAGAATTTCTGCAAAGTGATTTTTTCTGTTGAAATTAAAAATATACTTTGGGGAATACTTTGTCTATCAATAGAATATCAGTATATTCATAAACACGTAACGTTATCTGATCTGAGTGAAACAACTGCCAGATGACATTTTTTGAATGATTTTCTTGTGAGATATGTGTCTAATGTTATATTTTAACTTTTCAATTTGTGAAACTTTTTGAAGATAGTAAAAATTATTTTTATATGTGTTTGAAAAATGTGAAAAAATTTTAAAAGCTGTATAAATTTAGAAAAGCCAATGGAGGACAGTGCCGATGAAGTTTTCAAGAATACTGCGTAAGTAAAGTATGTTGCCATTTATGTGATGTGTAATTTAATTATTTTAGTGAAACAGTAGCACCAAGAGTAGATTTTAAAAATATAAGCAAGACTGTTTATTCTGAAGCTGTGAGTATGGAAATTGCAAGTAGTGATAAAAGCTCATATTGTAATGCTGAAGCTTTAACGTGCCAGAATTTAGAAAGTGAGGAAAATACTTTGTGTACTTTTTATTGTTTAATTAGATGTTAATGTTTCCTTTTGAGTTCGTTCAACAGCAGATTTACCTCCCAAGAATGAAGTTGGAACTTCTCGTGTACAGTCGATGTAAGTTTTTTGTATTGCAATGTTCTTCATGCATTGAGATAAAATACACAACATCTTAGGCCACCAATGACACCAAACATTAGCTGGAGACCGAATTTATACGTGCACAGTACACCGCTGGTGGGTGATGATTTGTTTGCAAATATGCAAGAAACTAAACGTTATGTTGCATATGAAAGTTTACAACCGCTGGAGGATATGTCTGAATCATCGGAGGTGTCATCATTTTTTGAAAATTATATGGCCACATCAGAGTAGTGCTGTTTAAATTTAAAATTTTGTTTGTATTTTTTATGAACATTTCATTTCTTTAGATCCGATGAAGTAAAGAACATCTTGCCAGATTCGGTAAAGGTCGAAGTAAAGCAGTCCAATAGTGTGATTGTTCATCGTAACTCTATTACATAACGAAAGGGAAATTTCTTTTGCATTTAATTGTTTTTTTTCTTACAATGTAATAGATCCTCATGTTGTTCAGCCGCACCGTTTGTCTTTCAGAACCGAAGCTAATCCATCTTTATCCGACATGGTTACTGAAGAGTGTAAATAATTCTGTGTGATGCTTGTTGCTTTTGTAATTGCATGCTTTTTAGCGAGCCTCACAATGGAAAAGAAAAGTTTAAAAGATATGTCAGTGAATTCGGATAGTTTATCGGCGACTGTTGAAGTTTGATTATTTTTTGTAATTTGATAACAGTATGAAATTTAATCAATAGGTTTTTTTTAATAGAAAAGTGCATCACTTGCACAAGTTTCACTTTCGCATTCTGAAATATCCGAAGCTTGTATGTGTTTGTTTTCAATGATAATTTCAGTGGTTTGATCAATTTTTAATGTTCTAGCGTGTTCTTCCGTTCAGTCGACGCACGATTTTATTAAAAAAGGCCAAATGGATGCAATACGAGAAATTAAAAATTTTGCAGAAAAGAAGGGTTATTCTGAGATGAAATCCAAAATTGACAAGTTGGCGGTTTTTTTGAATAATGAAAAGAAATGTGGAGATTTGCCCAATGAGGTTCCATCACTTATTGCTGAACTCACAATGTCAATGTTGGTAACTACTGATGACATAGTATGTCTTTAGCTTTCATGTTGATAGAAATTATATAACATATATATTGCTGTTGTTGTTTTGAATTCAGGAGTCGTCTGAGCTTGTTCGCCATTTGACTGTTCAGTTGCTTGATGAAGCACAGGTGAATTTTTTGAAACAATCAAACGAAGATTATGAAGCTGAATTGGAAAAAACCTCTGGTGAACTGGAAACAGAGTTGAAAAAACTTGTAGTTACAGACCCAGAAATGGAATCATTTTTTAGAACTGCAACAGTGGAACAAGTAAATTAATTGAGTTATAAGAAATTATAGTTGTAAAAATAAAAAAGAAGTGAATTGAAGGAAAACCAAACGCAAATATTGATGAGGATATTTTTATTTTTTGTTTAAATTTGATTAATTTCAGCTTTATGCTAGAGATCCTGCGTTGACCAGAGCAGCGCATTTTGAGGTACAGAAAGAGCTGATTGAGCTGCATTTGAATCAGCTTAGGAAATTGTCTCAGGTGCTGCATCGACAACTGTTCAAAGCGGTGATTGTCAGCAAAAAGTTACAACAACTTGCAGTGTTACTTGACGATCCTTTTTTGACAGACAAAAAAAGTTCTCTCTTTTGCTGTTGCTTACTGTAATTTTTATTCAGATGATTTTATCATTTTAGCGTTGGAAAAATTGAAATTATTAGTTTTGGAAAATGCGGAAAGGAAAAACAACTCTGACAACATTACTGAACATGAAATATTGGAAAATATGAATGAACGGCTGTAATGACGTGCAATTTATTATTATTTTTTTTTTTAAATATATTATTTTTTACTTAAAGGCAATCAGTTTCGTCTGTTCTTGAAGAAGCAAAACGTCTGCAATCGGTCAGGAACAGTTGCTTGAAAGAGAAAATAACAGATGATGTATTGAAATTGTACAGAATGTGCTTTCCTTGGACAGTGATTCACATTAGTGAAAAAAAACTTACACTTAAAAATTGGAATTGTGTTTATAATTTTTTTCTATATTCTGACGAAAAATATCCTGAACGAAAATTCCTTTCTGACTGGACTGCAGAAGTGGACATAGGTTTGTGTTGCTTATTATTAAGTTTTAACTGTATGCATTGTTTTCTGATGCTGGTGTGTGATTTTTAGCCATTCCTTTGTTGAATGAAAATTTTGACAATTTGCAGATGATGTTTGCAAAGTCGTTGCTTTCTTATCCTCTGTTGAAAAATGCTTCAACGATGAAAGCATCATTTCCTGAAGGAACAGATTTTTATCGAGTATATATATATATATATATATATATATATAATTTGTTTTATGTGCATAAATTTCTTTGTTTTTTTTTTGCTGTATATTTCAAATTTAGCTTCTATTGGAATTGTCCTATTTGATGGAAAATGCAAAGAAAACATTCGTTGAAATTTCTTCAATCTTTTATCAATATCCTGATACGACCATGGATGATTGTTCCACGTAATCAATCAATGCATACAGTCAGTTGAATTGGAATGTATGAACACTTTATGTTTGTTTCAGTTTGACCATACCGTTTTGCGATTGGAGTCAAGTTTTAATTTTTAAAGGAAGTTTTAAAATTGATCTATTGAAATATCCACATCCTAAAGCAGTTGTTTTGAGCGGATTTTGGGTGGATGGTTTACTGGTTGAAAAGTATGTGTTAGAGAAAAAACGTTATATATATATATATATATTTATTTATTTATGGTAGTTTTTTTTGTAGTTTTTCTAATGCTCGTGAACTTTTTGTTGCATATCAGCTGACAGAAGACTTTTCCCTGAAAGGCTTTTGCAAATTATTAACTGAAGCATTTTGTAAATGGTCTTCGGCATGCGAAAGTTGATTGTGCACATTTTTTTATTCTTTTTTTTTCCTTATTGTTATTTTTCTTATGATTCATCCATTTTATCAAATAGTAAATTATTTTAATTGAAATTATTGTTTTCAACAAGCAATTTTATGCATACAATTATTTATTGTATTTTTCATTACTAAGAAATTGATTTAAAGCCATTACTTATTTAATTTGTTTATTATATGAATGATAAAGTGAGCTATTGCGATTTTGTTTCTTATGCTTTTCATCAAAGTTCAAAGAAATCAATCTACACATACGGCAGTCATCCAGGCATGGCAGTCTAAAGATTACTTGAAATTGTTTTTTCTTCAATAATTTAATATTTTCTAATGATTCATTTAATTGACACTGCAATGTTCTTCTTCATTTTTATTGAAATATTACTATATTTTTTTATAAATAATGTTGTTTTTGCGAATTTTTTTCTTTTGTTACATGTTATGAAATAATTTTTATATATGTGATATCAAAATTACGTAATTAATGGTAATTATTGAGATGTATTGAAAAATCACATTAACCAAGTTGTGATTCAACAATTTCCAGTTTGTTTCATATTATAATAAAAATTAATAACTTTTTGATTTTGAAATAATCATTCAAATAGTATGAATGCTGTATACGACAGCTCTTTTTGTTGCATATAAAAATCACTATAAAAGAAGCATGAAATGATGTAAATATTTGCAATAAAGTTTGATATGTTTGTAGTGATGTGTTTTCATGCTTCAATCTTTTTTTTCAATTTTTATAAATGATATTTTTTATAAATTTCAAAGTTGATTTTGTTCAACAATATTATTATCAAAATATTCCGTAAATAATAATGAATAAAATATTAAAAAAGCTATATTTGTTCATATTTTATTAAATAAAATGTGGCATAAAACAAAATTTAATATGCAAAAAATGTATTTATTATTGATAACTGAAATAATGACAGTGTTTTGTGAAAATATTGAAGGGAGAAATTTTAAAGTCATTTGTATTTTTGACTGTTTTGTTTAATTTAAACAAATCACTTTAAAGTTAAACATTTTAAAGGGTATATATCAAAGCGATGCAAGTTGAAAAAAGCATTTGAGTTCTGTTTTCCATACGGTGAACATTCGTCGGAGCAGCATGATAGCGTACAGTGAAATTGCTCTTTTGTCAGGATTGTGCTTTTTTCTGCTTGTGAGTCTGTTGGCGGGGTGCTTATTTCGGAGGAAGAAAAAGGAGGAGGATAAGAAGGTGCCTAAAAGAACGAAGCCTGTGAATCCAAGACCTATCCAACTCGCTGAGCGTCCAACACCGCCCGGTCAGACGTGTCCAGTGATCGACATCAAATGGTGATGGTCAACTTCACATCCTTTCTACTCACTCACTTGTTTCCAAGCTACTCACTTGTTTCAAATAATTAAAACATAATTTTATGTCTTAATTTTGCATGTATATTGCTCAACATACATACACTATACTATACACTTACACAATGCATACTGTATTGTTATTATTGCTACTATTGTTATGTGAAAATGATCACTTTGTATTTTTTGAATTCAAAATTGTCATGTATTTTAATGAAAATTACTGTTTAAATTTATGCAGAAATAAAATGATTTAATTCAATAATAAGTTGAAGTATTGTTCCAAAAATGCACAGATCACCTTTCGTCTTGAAATCATGAGCTAATGGTTTAAATTTATAAGTTGAGGTAGAAGTGAACAATCAATTGCAGCAATTAAACATTATCATATAGTTTCACTTGTTGCCTGCTGGCATTTTTATGACAATTTGTTTGCGAAAACTTGAAATACATCGTTTATTCCTTTCACCAAGCATCAATACACCTCCTACCATGAAAAAAAATGCAAATAAATTATGCATAATTAAGTTAAATGTTTCTCCATAATGATAACACTTTTTCATGGTTTAGTTATTCCAGCAACTTCTTCACACATCTCCAAGAGGCTTTAAATACATTATTTTTTACATAATGGTAAATTATTGAAACACATACGAGAGCATATGTCAGAAGTATAAGCACATTTTTGATTATTTAAAACTAAAAAACTGAATTTCAAATAAAATATTTAATGTTAATAAATGTTAACATTTGTCTCAACAATTGGAATTTGTCAATGCATCATTAGCTGCTAATTTTGGGTTTTTGCCCTTTAACATGATAAAATGCATTTGACTGTGTGTTGATAACTTGGCATATATAAATGCAAAGTTGAGTAATTGTAAAGAGTTGGAATTTGCCTAGCGTTCTCCATGTCGAGCTAATGTTCTGTTTATTCTCTTTTCTCTATAATAAATATCTTAATAATTTCAGCTTGATAATTAATAGCTTAATAATTCTGTGAGCATAAATGAAAGCTCTTCAAGTTCACGTTTTCGCTTGTAGTTCTAATTCACTTGTTCACTTGTTTGAAGATTGATCAGATTCACGCTGATCTTCATATAGTACATCTTAAAAAATTGTACAGTTATTTCTTGAAATATTATCCCGTGGCTAAATTCAATTTGTTATATTATTTATTATAAGAATTTGATTTCGAAGGTCAACAAACTAAATAGTAATTCACAATAAGCAATGTTTCATACTGTATATAATAACTTTCACATTCACAAACCCAATGTCTATCTTCTGCGTTATTGCATTTTTAACTTCTCTCAGTTGCTTTTCAGTTTTATTAATGCTTTTGACAAAAAGTCGTGTCCTTGCCTGGGTTCGAACCAGGGACCTTCTGCGTGTAAAGCAGACGTGATAACCACTACACTACAAGGACATCTGTCCACTCACTCCTGAACATAAAGCATTATTATAAATGGTATATTTCATCAAAAGTCGCATATGGACTTGATTAAAAACTGAATAGAAGCAACTATAGCAAACGTAAAGCATGCATTCTATGATTCCTGTATGAGTAGTGAGTAAATGATTGCTTTAAAGCAAAGTTTCTTTTATGCGATTTCGATCTCTTTTTCAATTCTAATGCTCAAAAAAATTACTTATTTATGTAGCGTGAACACGCAATAATGTAATTAGCATAATTAAACGGTGTTATATTGCATATGTACAGAGATGTATAAATATATTTTTGTTAAACATTTTTTATTCTTGCATTGTCGTTTCCAAAAATATCACTTAAATAATTTATTCATGTAATTAAATTCTTTTATTTACTGTAGGTGAATGTGACATTCAGGAAAAAACATTATTAAATTTTAAATCATATTAAGCAAAATTAAAAGCAGTTAAAAATATTTGTCAATTATTTGAAACCTCAAATAATTTAAATAGCATATGCTTTTCAGAACATTTGCTATTAACAAAAATGCAGCAGAAGTAATAATTTTGAAAATACATGCTGAAGTATATAAATATTTTATAGTATATAAGTATATAAATAGTATATAAATTATAATTTTAGTTTTTTTGCGTTTGTTTGTCTTTATTCTTTTTAACAATTGCTATTTGTCCAACATAAACCTGAAGTATTTTGCTACGTTTATTTTATGTAAATTATATGAACATATATTTTGCGTGGCTTTGAATCATTTACTTAATTTTTGAAAATTGAAAACTATTTTAACAACTTTTTAAATTAGTATTTGATTAAAAAATTAAAAATATATACATGACGCAATAAATTTTTTTTTGAAATAAAGTCGGTGCTCAGAAAAAAAGCTTTTATGAAAGTGGTAGGCAAGATGCGTTTGCAAAAATCAAACATGAAAGGTGCAGAAATTTTTTCAGAATTGCTTTAAAAGCATGTTAATTTTTTGTTGACACATCTAATATTTGAAAACACATGGATATATGTAGTGATATAAAAGCAGAAAAATAAAATTACCAACATCGAGTGATAGAATTGAAATATCTAATATGCATTCGATGCAAATTTTATTTTCTTTCAGGCGTGAAATCAGATATCCTAGCGGACGCATGCGGCCCGTGGGCTATGCTTTGGACAGCTCTGTACTAAATTATAGCAATAAATAATATAAATTTTTGTTATTAAATGCAATTTCGGCAACTGAAAACTTTCACAGTATCAGAATGTTATTTATTCTCAATTTTAGCAGAAATGCGTTATGTTAAATGGTGCAATTTTATGTTTTAACATTGGTTTCAAAAATTCAAAAAATGAGAATTAAGAAATGAAACCTGAGAATGCATAGACCTGACCACTAATGAATAGAAAATTTTCATTGCTTATGACAAAGTGATCATTGCAAACATGTCAACAACAGAGACAATAGTTTATTGTATTACTAATATAACATCGCAGTTGATGCTGAAAGATCAGTGTTTACCCGCAGTAGTTTGTTTGTATTGGAGGAAAATTAATTATAAATTTATTAAAACTGATCGTTCAGTGTAATCTCAGCCACAACGGATTGCATCATTCCACCATTCTTTCACGTCGATTGTTTCAAAATAGACTTCTGATTCTAATACCGCTGCGCTATGAGAGCTGGTCGAATTTAAAATATTGGAATGCAAAGGTGACATCTGAAGATCTGATGTTTCCTTCTTCAGATCTTCAATGCTTTCAGCAACACCCGTCAGTGGTTTCGGACCTTCAAAGAAAATATTTTTCTTTTTTTTTTAAAAATTGATTTTAAAAATCAAAATGTCCATATTTTAATGGATATTTAAAAAATTTGAAGATTTCAAAAACAGAAAACAGCATACGTATTTTTATGCTTGAACTGCGTCCATTTCCCCTTTCAAAAGGACTTTTAGCAGTGGGAATGAGCTTTTTTGCCGTATCCTAAAATGAACTTGCATATAAAATTTGCAGTGATTTTTCAGAATAAATAAAATTAAAACTTATACCGCTATTGCATTTCCAAGACTGCTTCGTTGAGACAGTTTACTTCCAACTGATTTTTTAGAAACATCCGCTTTGTTTATTTCAACAACTGCAGGAACTTCTATTGGTTCAACTAAGCCTGCAGTAGCTGCTCGCAGGCTGTTAATGAAGGAAAAATTCTGCTCTTTCTAAACACTCACAATGCAATATGAAAGCAATGTGGATATGCAATTTTATCTTTTAAACACCTTTTTATTTACATTAACTGAAACAGTTTTCATTTTTTAAAATAGTCATTTAAAATAGTTCAAAAAATAAATAAATAAATAAATATTTATGCTTTTTTTACTTGTCTCATTCGACGAAGGCATTTTTCCAACCAAGAACGAATGGTCAATTTGGCAACTTCTTCCTCAATCAAATATTCTAATTCTTCTCGCTGGACAAGTTCTTCTAACTGCAGATGTTTCCTAATGTCTACACTTCTGTATGATAACATACTGAAAGTAAAAAATTAATAAACATGAAAACATAACATAAAAAATCCATTATATAATAAATTGGTAATTTGAAATTTACCTGAGAACATCATGAAATGAAACTTCATCAGAATTATGCAACTGTTCCATTTCATAGCACATATGCTTGAACAGTAGACGATCTTTTTCTGGATCAACTTCTAGGCGTCCTTTCAACAATCTCAGCAGAAACTTTACTCGTCTCACAACAACGTAACCCTACATTCAAGTAAAATTGTAAAACCGAACATTTCGACATTCAAAAATTATTACTTTCTGTTCCTTGTCAACAATATTCCAGACAGTTTGAAAATTTCTTATATCAGCATAGCTGAGCAGTGCATCCTCTTCACTCGAATAGAAAAGTGAAAAATTTTCCATGATAATAGCTTAAATGACACACAGTAGATGAAGTCAAGCTGCTTATATATTCTTAATAAATTAATTCTCTCACCAACAAGCAAGTTCAAAACAATATAAGTTATTGTTAAGTAAAATGAGCAAAAATAAATAATAGCACCATGATAATTCCCACAGTCAGTTTCCCAATATGCTGCACCTTCGAAATACCAACAATACGGCGGACTGCGCTAAAAATGAAAAAATAATAATAAATCGTAGAAATATAATTTTTAAAAAATTCAATTATTTATCGATAAAATATCGATCAATATCATTTACCATGCAATCATGCATCACTTCATTCCAATCTTCTCCTGTAACAATGCGGAAAAGTACCGCCAGTGCATTGGAAGAACTTCGAAAATTGGCATGCCTAAATTGTACATCTGAATAAAAAAAAGTTTGTGCCTTATTTTTTTTTTTTATACCTATTGACTGCTTGACCATATTTCACCATTCCAAAAAGTATCACGCCAGCATACGCGTAAAATAGCATAAGCAGAAACATGGCCATAATAATGAAAAAACTGCGCAACATGGACATGAAGACAGTTAACATGAGCATTTTCAGGGTTGACTAAAAATTACAAACTTTTTAATGATTTATAATAAACTGTTTTTTAGATTTTTCTATATAAAGAACTAATTTATGCAAAAATATGATAAAAATTTACCCAAACAATTAAAAAATATTTACTTAGTAAAACATTGAAAAATAATATAATAAAATATAGAAATCACTTACGTGCCGTCCAACAATAGTAAAAAACCGCATCACCACTATGCTGTATCCGATTAAATAAGTAACTTCGCGCAAATTTTTCTTTTCCGTAGGCAGCTAAAAATTCAAAGTAATTAAATATTTATTCATAATTTACTATTTTACTAATAATAACAAAAATATCAATAGGTCAAAATAAATAAAACAAACAATAAAGTAGTGTTTTCGTAAAATTTTATTCATGCATTGAAAAGGGTAATTGAAAAATGAAAATATTCATGCACTGAAACTAATAGTATAAAAATATGCTTTAAAATTTTAATTGTATTGCTTTTAACAGATAATTTTGAATTAGCAATTAGCAACAGTTAAGATTCACTTACAGCAACAAAAAAGTGCAATAAGCACCAGATGAGACCGAACAATGTTATCACCAAGTCTATGCGATTGCGAACACTTTGCCAAAATCCACGATGGGTAAAAGCAATTACTTTGCAAATTATCTAATTTAATAAAGAAGAATAATGATAAACATAATTTATGAAAATCAAATGCTTACTTCAACAGCAAAGAGTAAGGTGAATACTGCAGATAAGGCAATCAAAGCTTTTAAAGTTTCTTTTGTTTCTGGATGCTCTTCTTCTTCAACACTCCACTACAGATTCAATAACTGTTATTGAAACTAAGAACAACTGGAATATAAAAATTTCAAATAAAGAACAGCATACTGGAACGAAAAGCAGCATTGAATTAAGAAGTACACATATTGTGAAAAATCTTTTGAAATACTGAGACATTGACAAGTCGTACAAAAATTTTCTAATTTTTGAAGACTCAGCTAAAAATTTCCACGTTCAGTGAATATTTTGAGAAAGATATATAATATATAAAAAATTTAAATTTACGAGGACGAGGCGGTACGTAAAGCGGTTGGGCCATTTTCAGCCGACTTTTCAAATCGTTCCATCTCCGCTGATCAACAGTAAGAAGTGCTGTGCCCTTCAAAGAAAATATCATTTCTGAAACCCTGTGAAACAAATTTAAATAAAATAATATACTCGATTTTCACTATAATTTGCAATAACAACGCCAACAAACAATGTTAAACCAATCATGCATCCGATGAAAACGTAAATATGGACAAAAATAGCTGCCCACTGAAAGAAAGATGCGCAAATTTTTGAAGATGGAATTAAAACTTTCAAAAATACAGTGCACTACCGCTCCAAGACGATCCAAAATGACATCACGCATTACGGTCCAGCCTTTGAATGACAATATCTCAAACAAAGCTAACATCGCGTTGCCAATATGATCAAAGTTAAAATTTCGAGGATTTGCCCTTAAAACAGGTCCTTAGCATTATTAAATATTTTTTGAATTGAAAAAATGTTTTTCAAAATCAATACCAAAGTCTCGGTACAAGCAACTTTGGATGAAGGTCCGGATCACCTTGACCAGGAATTTTCAACTTTGTCACATGAACATATTGGTAAAAGTAGCCTACGCATTCTTCCTAAAAATATAGCAACAAAAATATTTTTACATAATATTAATATTAAATATTGAATAGATCGAACTTTTGTTTTGATAGTAAGATCATTGCACTTGGCTAATTTCCCCCCTGCTATTTGAACACCGTAGCTCGCAAATATGAACATCAGCACAACAAGCAAAATGGTGACAAGAAGAATTTCTCGAAATCCTTTGAATAACTCGACGACAACCCGACGAATATGGGGAACTAAAGTGTATATTCGAAGTGGTCGCATAGCACGGAAGATCATAAAAAGCTGGGCGCCAGAATTTGGCTGTACATGCTTCGGCATCCAAATCAAAAATATCAAACTCGTCTGAAAATTAAAATAGTAGATTTAAAATAAATTTCAAAAAAAAGAATATAACATTTCTTACTATGTAAATAAAAGCAGTAAGCACTCCGCCAGCATCGCGAATTACAGCCTTCGGTGTAAAAAATAAGCCATTAGCAAGAATCTTTAGCAATAATTCAAATGTCATGCCAATGACAAATAAATATTCAGCAATCTAAATTAAATGAAGTATATCAAAATTTTTATCACCACACTGTTTCACTATTTTTTTTTTTGGATTATTGTAATTATTGTTATGAACACATGAAAATCAGCACTTACCTGTAAATAACCGTTGTTCATTATTAGATGACGACCGTCTAATGGCCATGGCTTTTCAAAAAGCATGGAAATGCAACTGACGCAAGTTAAGAAAAACATAGTCCAATCCAAGTATGTCATCATTCCAAATAATTCGCTGAAACATTCATAATTTAATTATATACTGATTATTGACTACAGTATAATTATTGAAAAATGCCATCAAAAAGCACATACAAAATTTGAATACCCAATTTACAAGAAATGCAATACTGACAATAATTATTATTAAACTTACTGAATTTCTTGATGCTTCCGTAGCACAGGCTTCTGGGTAATTGGATCCGTTTTTGTTGGCATGTATTTTGAATAAACGATCAGTTGACAGATTTTTCTGATTTTGTGCTCTCTGTTCAGCACAAACAATGGCTTATCAAAATAGGGATGATTTTCTTTCATTTCTTCTTCCAGACGACTTCTAAAAACAAAATATACATTTACGCATTTAAGAAAATGCAACAGTTATTTTGTCCCTTTTACCTTGCCATTTCTGCTTGTCGCTTTTTTTGCTGAATAGCTTTTATGTCAATTTCTCCTTGGGATTTTTCTTTCTTCTCTGACAAATCATCCGGACTGAATAGATCTCCGTTTTCTTTCAAATGTTGATAAATCTGCTTAATTTTAGTACCACCAGGAGGTTTGGCATTCTTTCTACTGAAAAGTACAATTTTTACTTGCATTTGATATAAATTTTGGCAAATTTACTTTCTAGATTCAAAAGATGAAGGCTTGCGATTAGATATTAAATTTGATGTCGGAAGAATTCCATATGAATCACTCAGCATTAGCCGAGTTTTATTTGAATCGCTGAAAGGAAATACTTTTCAGTGCAAATCAATACAAACAAATTTTGACGATGGTGAAATTAATTTTATATTAATACTCACTTGAGAACGTATGAAACGCCAGTAATAGCAGACAAATGCCCAATCTGACGTATTTTCGTCTGCTTGCGTGCTCTTAGCTTTTTTATTCCATCGTTCGGTACTCTGTAGTTGTAAGTTCTTGCTATAAATTATTAAAAAAACACTTTCTTAATTATAGACATTTAAAAATATTATTTTCAACGTACATTTTTCTCTTTCATCTTCCAGTTCTTCTTGATCATCATTAGCATATTGCTTTGTAAAGCTGTCGCGTATTTTCGGCAAAGGAAATTCACTTGGAATACGCTTCACCGTTACCATCTGAGGTCGGTCCGGGAAATGAGTGAATACGCGTAGACGAAGTGGAAGTTTGTTTCTCGACGAAGTAGTATGTTCCCTTGCTTTGAGCTGCTTAACTTTTTTCAACTCTTCATCCATCTCCAAGTTATCCAGAATAACAGCAACAAACAAACTGAGCACAATCTAAATTATTCATGCATAAATAAACAATCATCAACAGCAGTAACGGATCATTAAAAATGCAAATCTAAAAATATACGTACCAATGTTACCAACAGATGATATGTAACAAAGTATATAGCAACTAGAGGTGCTAAAGTGTCACCAACTGCTCGCATAGTTTCTACAACAACTTCTATCCACTCTTCTTGCGTCATAATTTGAAACATTGACATAATTGCTTGTGGAAGTGTTCGAAACATGTCCAAATTGTTGACAAAACAAAACAATTGCAAGGATATGCTAGATGTGAGAAGTAGTAATGATATTGTGAACAAAATGATACCGCCTAATTTTTTCCCAGGTCCAAATATCTAAACATCTTCTGTTTAAATTATGATTCAATAAACTGAATTAAACAAACTTTGTAGACAAAATCTTCAAGCATAGGTGAAGCTTTAATCAGACGAAGTACTCGAAACACTTGGCAATAAGTGAACACGTTCATGTCATACAAAGGCTTGATGATGTTCAGAGTGCTTCCAACGCAAAGTATAAACTCAAATTTGTGCAATCCTCTGCTGATGTAGCCTTTCCAGCTCAAACACCACACTTTGAAAAGGCATTCCAGATTAAATATTAAAGTAAAACCACACTAAAATCTTTTTTTAAATTAATAAAACCTAATCCTAGTAATTAATAAAACAATAACCTCAATATAATAATATATTTGTTTCCTAAACCAATCTGTTCCATCATGTCGGTGAACAAAACTGGCGTGAATGAAAGCATTTGACAAAACCAAAATCATGATAATTATTTGAAACACTGTACTGCTGTAAAAATCCTGACATATTTTTGGTGCCCATCCTTTTGACTGTTTAGCATCCATAGCAATCAGACGCCAACTTTCTTCTTTCTTTTCCAAAATCTGAAACTTTTACATTTTATTCGAAAAAAATTATAACTGCTACTTGAATTAAAAAGCACCTGTCTAATTTCAACTTCTGTCATCATTTCTCGATTTCCCCACATTTGTGAAAATTGTACTCGTATTTCAGCAAATGTCTCCGTAATAACTGCGATGAAAACATTCTAAAACTCCACTGTACAATGAAAACATTTGAAATAATATATACTTTTATATTATATACCAATATAATATAATATAATATAATATAATATAATTTCAGATAAGATAATTTAATTAGAAATAATATTCAATTAGATAAATTAAATCGCTCAATAATTTTAAATAAAGTATTCCAAAACAATTTACTTTACCTTGACTAGCCATGCCAGAAAGAATATCAAGGTAGTGAAATACAAAAATGTCTTCCAGGACGGAAAACTGTCAATGCAATCATACATAACATAAACCCATCCTTCCTGTGATGCCGCCATATACACAGAAAATACAGAATGTGCTGAATAAAAAACAAAAGAAAAATGTCACGTCTGTTTATTATTTCTCTGTTTGAAAAGGTTTTGTTACCGAAATCATTGAACATTCCATAATAGCCTTCAATTGAATCGGTCAATTTCAACCTTATACATTCCATCCCTTTTGGACATTGATAACCCGTCGTATCAGGGGAGCAATATGTATCAGGAATTGCTAAATCTCGTATGCTGACATTTCTGAAAAGTAAAATGTATTTAAGCAATTTAATTTCTTATTTTAAAATGGATCTTTAAGAAATAGCTTTGATTGAGTCTAAGTTGAACATAACCGCATGAACCAAAACTAAATTCTACTTTACAATAATATTACCTTTATATCATCATATATTAAAAAATTATTGAATTAAAGTACAATACTTGTGTAATTGTGAATTAATTAAAATTCACAACAATAACAGCAATTTGTTATTAATAATAATAATAATAATAATAATAATAATAATAACGATTGATTTAGATATCATTGCGTATCATTCATTCATACAAATCATTCAAAAAACACTGCTACTATTAAAAGCATAGCATAATGAAATAATGAAAAAATGAAATCTAAATCATGCACTATTTCAAAATGTAAAAGTATTCACAAAAAATTTTAAAAAAAAAGAAAAAAAATATAATAACATTAAACAATTTGAATACTTTGGATCTGTTCCATTCTTCACACAATGGTAATCCATTCGGCCAAAAAGCTGCACACCAAGAATAGCGTATAGAGACATAAAAAACAAAAAAAAGATGGTGACGTTGTACACCTGCTGACTTGAACGCCTAAAATAAAGATTATTTAGTACATTGTCTTATTTCATTATGTCTTATTATATGAATTTTGTTGTTTTTAATTTTAAAACTGCTCAAATGTGTAATTAACTTTTTTATTAGTAAAAAAGCAAAAAATATTACTATAAATGTTGAATAAACTCTAAAAATTAAAAGAAACATTACATATTTTTTTACAGCACTGTTTAAAATTACTTCATTGACAATATATAAAAAGCTGAACAAATAGATAAGAAAAATTAACTGTAAAATAAGTAATTTTTTAACATCATTATTATCATTATTGTGCAACAAAAAAAATTTACTTACTTAAAAATTTGGCTTATTCTATTTCTGGGCAGTTGAATTTTCAGCAGTGATCGAATTAAGCGCAACATGATCAACGGTCTTGGAGCACGCAGTAAACCAAAAAGTCTAATATGCTCTGCGTTTGGAAACAAATTGGGAAGAAAATACAAAAGCAGCTCAATGATCTATAAATAATAAATAACACTGTTTTTTGAAATAAAAAATATTTATACTGCTTTCTGTGTGATAATTGCATTATTGATATGAAAATTCATCCATTTAAATTTCTTTCAAAGCAAAATGCTTATTATATAATAAAGTTGCAAAATATATGCTTTTAAAAATTTCCACTTTTAGATATTCATTTAAAAATAGTGCAGATGATTATTTAACCATGCGCATCTATCTAACCACCATTTAATAATATTACATAATCTAATATCAGTAAAAGCAAATGAAAACATTTGATTCACTGCATATTGAATATAAAAGTTGAAAAATTAACCCTTTGCTTTTTTACTTAATCGTTTTATGTTTATAAAATTATAAAATAGAAAATGTCATATTTTGAATTATTATTATTTTTTAATATGTAGCACAATATTCAAATGCATGCTTTACTGACTTACATACTAAAGAAAAAATCGATCATTTCATTTCAAGCAATAAATTACATTAAATCAAGTTTTAAGATTGCCATCCAAAATAATCAAATGAAAGGAAAATAATAAACCTCATGATAGAGAATAATATTTCATTTTTATCATACACTTTTGATAATAATCAGAGCAAAAAACATTCAGTATAATAGTAATAATTCTAAAAATGCTATTCTGAAATGCAAATCAATATGCAAATACAACAAAAAGTAAAACTTATTTCAAGAGCAAACATGTCAAACCTCTGATGCTTAAATAAATCTTACTGTAGCAATGTTGATTTAATACAATAATTCGATAATTCAGATGTACATAATGCATTGTTTTGCTTTCAATATAAAACTCACAAAGCAATTAATTTTTAACAAATTTCAACACGGTACCATTATTATTAAGAATAATAAGAAAAAAATGCAATTTGTATGCATTTAACAATGAAAGCAATAAATTGCCTTGCATTGTATTAGTATTAAAATAAAGATTTTACACTCTAAAACAAGAGTTTCTGAGCGTTTTTAGAAGAAGTTTCATGAAAGTTATTATATTAATTACCTGAGTCACCACAGATATCCAGTGACATATTAACATGAAAAAATCAAATTGTCCCCAACGATCACGTAGATAGCTATTGTTTTCCTGAAATTCAAGATTAAATTTAAAAAATATTTTTAATTTGAGCTCACCTTTAAAATTCCTCTATATTTCATTTTAATCACAGCCTCAGCAGTAAAAAGAATCGTAGCAAATACATCGATGACAAACGTAATCAACTGCAAATGGGCAAAAGCATCTAACGTTGTCGGTGTATTGAGGCTTACTGAGATGAGACTCAACAGGCACGCAGTAATTATTAAAATTTTAGATGTCCTTTTGTCATACCATCCTGTAATGCACAAATGTTAAAAATAAAACAATAATTTCAATATAACATTTATAAGCTAATTAAAAAAACACATTACTAGTAACACAATAATAAATGCACTGAATGCACTGTACTACAAATCAGAAACTGGAAAAAGAATGTTTTAATGTGTTTTTTAATTATGGATTTCATTGTTTTATTAGAAAACAATAATGAACAGCAGTAGTTCATTAATTGTATAATATTGTTAATAATTTTTAAGGTTGAAATAATTATCTTTCAGAAGAGTTGTGTTGCTTTAAAACAACTTGCTAACAAGAAAACATTACTAAATTATTTGATGGACAACGTCAAATATGCGGTCAATTAGTATGCGCCAGGCTCACACTTGTCACTAATACTTAGGCTGTTTACGCAATGCAGGTTTTTGGAATAAGCTTTGGAAAGCAAAAGCGCTAAGCAAATTGCCACTACGCCAGGCCTCCATGGCTGATTGATCCTGCCTGCCGAATTGCTTTCGCAAATTAACTTGATTTTCATGAACAACTTCCACAAAGCTGAGAGACAAAACACATCCCTTTCAATTGCTTCATGTGAAGCTTGCCAAACTTGCCCAATTATAAAAGACACTCATTCATTGCGCTAGTCCACATTAAATACCAAAATAGGATTGCCTTCCAACTCCAGGGAATAAGTTCATTTCCAACTAATTTTACGTTTTGCTTGAAAATTTAACTTTATTCTACTTTTGCTATTCATAATTATTCGATTCTTCAATTACTGATTCTGCTTGTTAGGTCTTTTTTTTTTTTTAAATAGCACTATTTCATGCATTTCACATTTTTCACACAAAACTTTTTCACCTGATCCATTTTCAAAAATATTTAAGTATCAGTATTTAAAAAGCGCTATTTTACATAATCACAATATATTTTTTATCAATCAAACAAAAAATGCAGTTCTAATTTAAATAATTGGCAAAGGAAATTTTCACGCTTGACCAATTGATTTGCAAATAGAATCGAATCTCTTCTTTGCGCCATGACTCAATCAAATTTGTCAAAAGGGCAAAATTCAGTCAGTAATCAGTAGCATTTTCATTTCAACTACTTTTTTATACTTCTTATTGCTATATGCTGTCTTGTGAAAGTCAAATCGATAAGCTTTACAGTAATAAATTTTACAGAAAATAGTTGATAGAGTATTTTCAATGTAACATTTCCACGTTTAACCGACAAAGTCATGCAATTATTCAATAAAAAAAAAGTAACATCTGAACAATAATAATAATAATAAATAAATTAAAAGTAATAACAACATAAACATAAGAAATTTCCTTTTATGATTATTATATAATGATCAAATTTTGCTAATCAAAAATCTAAAAAAATTAATTTGCAATTATTTAAATTTTATCTCTAGCTAAAAACTGTCTCAGAAGTGAACATAAAATGATAAACATGTCTTGCTGTGATGCAATCAATCTTTTGGTATTTCAAATATTCCCACTAAAAACATCAAAAGCTGGCATGGTAACAAACAATACGAAGAATGAAGAATTTCATCATCATCACAATGTTGTGCATTATCTGCTAATCACAGTAGAAAACAAAGAACTGACTTCAATTTTGTCGGCTATTTAAAAATGTTGACATCAACAGAAGGAAGAAAATAACAAGAGAATTTTAATGCAAATTACTGAAGCTCCGCAAGTCATCAAAATGCAATTTAACGGTTGCGTGATCGTAATAAAAATGCTTTCTTTATTCAACAAATATTTTTGGTCATGTGTATCTAATAATTTACATAACAAAATATATAATAAGTTTATTTATTTAAACAATAAAAATATTTTTTAAAAAAAATATCATTACTTTTTAGATAAAAATTTTCAATAAATGGAAAATAACTTACTTATGTCAGCTGCTTCTTTTTCACTGTCTCCAACGTGATCTGTGGTGAATGCATCTAAGCCTTTGTAACTCTGCTTTCTTGCCAGCATCGCGGACGAGATAGCAGCTGCTTTTGTAACTAAAAAAAAATCAAAATGCGTGAACAAGTAAAACAAGCCGTACTTCAGCTGCTGGATGCCAGATATTTGAAAAATGGAGATCGCCTGCCTGATTAGGCTCAGATCAATCTCTATCAGCTGAGGCGTGGCCGTTGCAGGAGAAATGAGAAAAAGGGGATAAATCAAACAGCGATCCACATGAGTAAGAAAGAGTTAATACAAATTGCTTGATTCTGACTTGGAGTGTTCTGCCTAATTTAATTTTCCTTTACCAATACTATAAAATGTTTGCATGGCGGGTAATTTTAAAAGCGGAGAATTCACCGAGTTGAACATGCAAAACCTTCACCACAAAGTTTCCGTTTAGAAAAAAGAAAAATGCAAAATTCGTTCATGTTAAAAATTATCTCTATATTAAACATTCTATGCTAAGCAAAATTTGCATATGTAAGGGTACATTTCATAGTATCTTCAATAAATTAACCAATATCATAAATCTCCAACAGAAACAAATTATGCGCATTACATACTTATATACTATAGTGTAGATAAATAAATATATATTTAATTCACGCAGTGGATGCATAAATAATACCATAAAATAAAAATAATTTTTTAAACAATGAATAAATGAATTATTAAGATAAACTAATGCGTTTTAAATTACTGAGTATTCATATTTTATAAGTTATATAAATTATATGATTTATAAAGAAAAACAAAATAATTTGCATGGATTAAAACATTACATTTAAAAATTTACAAAATTTTAAATTGCAGAAAAAATACGTTTTATAAAAATTGCACATCATTTTATGACTGTATATTTCAGATATGCAGATATTTCTGGCATGACAGTAAATAATAATTCATGCTTATTCAAAAAGATTTCCATATGAAATATATTAACTAACAATTTTCAATTTGATGTTAGTTTTGCAGTAAAATTTTCCTTATAATTCAAATGTATTTTTCTCTAATTAATAAGTTCTAATATCAATGTTATAATTGTAAATACATGGTTTAAGTTATTGAATAGTTCACGTTAATGAAATAATGTAATGAAATGTATTTAAAAATCAAACAAAACTTTATAATAAATGCAAACGATGATGTAAAATTAAATAAATGAGAATCTTCACAGTAATTATCAATTTAATGCTCAGAATTTCCCATGCTCAAAAAATGCACTTTCTGGCAACTAATTGCTGATCATTTTAAAAGAGTGATTAAAATTCTTCAATCAAACAAAGAAAAATTGAAGAATATTATCAATAACATAATATAATTTGGAGGTAATTCAAAGGTTACAACTTTTGAAAAATAACTTTAGAAAAAGAGAAGAAATTTTTGCCTATTTTAAAATTAAATGCCAGTTTCATATCATTTTAAGTAAAATTTCATGCACTGAATAAACTTTTATATAATTCTCACATCGTCACTACATTAGTATATTAAATTATATATTAATAAATTCTTTAGAACAGTTATTCAGTGCAATTCTGTCATGAGCAATTTAAATTTTCAAAAGAAGCTGTAATTGTTTTGACGTATGTATGAATGCGTAACATTTATATAATTTTCACTTTCGGTTAATATGCTAATATGAAAATGAATATTGAAAATATTTACCAGTAGCCATTTTTCAAAGCAATAATTTCAATTTCAGCCAGCAAACAGTTCAGCAGGAAAATGGAGAAACATCACATTGTTTCAAATGTGACGCTATATTAATAATACATTAAGAATAAAAGCCAAGATAAGTGGAAGCTTTCAGTCGGCTGTTTAAAGTATGTTTTAGGCAGAGTCATGTTTCCATCTAGTAAAACAACTCTACGCTTGCAGGTAACTGCGAAGTAAATTTACTTTCCAACTGCTAGATGATAACAAGTGGTTGGTTCAAAATTGGAATCGTTGAAAGCAGGCGCAAATACACACAAAGACACATGGACGCTCACAAACTCACAAACACACAAAGCAGACAAACCGACCAAAGCAGATTCTCAAATATTCGATTGATCGGTCTTTGCTGTCACTAAGCCAACGGGAACAATTTTAACTGCTTGTATAGATAGCGTTTGAGAATAAATTTCGGCTGTTTTCCAGATAACATCGAAGAAGCAGGATAGATCTTGGCTGTGTATTTATTAATCAATGTCCAAAATAGCGCGCTGTTTAAGACCAATTTCAACTTTGAAATTTGTTTTTTTTTTAATTATAGTTTGAAATGAAAATAAATGAATAATACCATTACTTTCATTTTAGCAGTACATTTCAAAATTCAACTGGATCGGATATCCTGTTTGGCATTTTATACACAAATTTTGTCAAAATAACAAAACATTTCCGTTTTATATTTAATAATTTTAAATCACTATTCACACGTGTGTTCCCAGCATGTGTGCTTTTAATATTCACCATTTAACATCTCTCCCTGCGAGAAAAATTGCACTAATATTGAAGAGCATTGAGAGTAGGTTTGCGACAATTACATATGCATGTATTAGAGAAAGAAGGGGAGAGAGAGAGAGAGAGAGAAAGTTTGCCTTGCAGAGGTAAGTACTTAAATCTAGCTAGCTAAGATGTGGCAGCTGCTATGCAAGCATGAGAAAGAGAACATCGGTGATCATATTCATTGAGTCAGTCGATCAGCTTAAAATGAACGCATCTTCAGCTTGAGGATATGCGTCGAGACAAACACACAGGCCAGTCGGACTTTTAATGAAGTCAGTTCAGCTAAGAAAGACCAGTTAACACTGCTGGTTGTTGGAAGGCCCCGGCGAAGGCGGCACGACTGATTTCATTTAATTGACCCGTGCTGATTTCTCAGGAGCATTCTAGAATCGCTTACACGCCTACAAACCTGGAAAAGCTGTTCCTTTCAGTAGAATGCTTATTGATCAGCGCTGCTTCAGGCAAACCATAAGACTAACTTCACATCAAGTGAAGATAAATAATCCAGAGGGAAATATTTGAATGGGCCACATAAGATGTTAAATGGAAAGAGAAACTAATATATGACCATCTAAAAGCGTCGAAGAAAGCGTCACTGCATTGATTGCACTTTTCGCAGAGATTGGCTAACCAATCTCCAATCAACTACAAGTAGAAACTGTAAACAACAATATTTGACTACAGCAGAATTTTTGGTTGAAAATTATTTCAGTTTAACGTTCAATTCAATATGTCAATTTCACGCCGCAAAATAGCATTCACCTCCACATATGGTTTAATAATTTATTTGAATCATTCATCAGCTAATGCATTAACAAAATCACAGCATAAAAAATTAATCAAAATCCAGAAATTTCATTGGGTTTTCATTGCTCCAATAGCAAGCAGTCAGTGTTAACGTAATTATGGAATGCATTCGATTATGTTCAAAATACTTCAACCAAGTATTTCTCATTCAACGAGATATCAAATATACAACGGTCAAATGCACTTCAAAAATTGCATCCATTTCAATTAGCTGCAACGGAGAAAAGCGGATGATGAGCGCTACATTATCATTTGCATTAAGCAAAATCAACAAGTTAAGCAGTGCTACTAATGTTCACGAATTAAAATTTATCCTGCAAGAACATACAGCAGCACGCATGATAGTATCTCTTTTATAAATTTTCATAATACATGAAACATACAAAATTTGAATCTGAAATTTATTTCAAAAGCATTTTTAGCAAGTGATTTGATGTGCTATAGTTTGAATATAAAACAATGAATATAGACATTTTTTACACTTTCATTTTACAAAATACAATATAAATATTTGAAATATATAAATTATAAGTATAAATAAATTAAAGAATAATTATTACTGTAGGAAGTACTATACAGAATAAAATTTATTATATGATTCATTTATTTCTTGTCCTAAAAAGAAGGCATAACAAGATTGTAATACCATTTTTATGTAAAAAGCACGTAATCATAAATCAGTTCAAAAATAATTTAACAAATAAATAGACCACAATTAAATAATTAATTAATGCAAACGACCAATTTCAAAAGGAAGTCAAACCATAACAGCTGTGACCTCTGACATTTGAGCTATACTACACTATTTTTGTTACTATATACTATACGACTATTTTTAAATGAATAAAAATTCAGAAATTTAATTAAAATCATCCAGATAAGTGGAATTCAGTCCCATTCTAAATTTAATTATATCTATATTTGTACATATGACAGGAAAAATCACAATTAAAAATTATTGCACCAATTCTATAAACGGTGTAAAACAAGTGACAAAATAAAATGAAAAAGCATAATTGCATAAGACAAATAATTCTTACATTTCTGATAAAAAACAGAAAATAGTAGACAACTGCTTAAGTTGGTCATGAAATTGCAAAAATGCATCGGCATGTGCACTAAGTATTACTAAGAAGAAATAGCAAGATGACTGAAAACTGCATTTGAAGCAAAGAATAAAGCATTTTGATTGCATTGTAATTCATTACTCGTCATATCATCAATATGACTGTTTTGTAAGCAAAATTTTCATTTTTGCAACATGATCAAATGAAATTAACTTCTCGCACGAGAGCTATTTACTCTAAATAAATGTTTCCCAATGATACTCGAGAAAGTAATAATGGTGCAATATTAATCAAAGTGGGTTATTTCCAGCATTTTTATGCTTTTTTCAAAGACAATAATTCAGTAGTATTTACAGAAGAACAAAACAGAAGGATAAATGTAGCTTATATTAAATGATTTAATAATAAGGCATTTCATTTTCCTTGTAAGCATTATTCTCCATTTCTTTGTAGAATGTCAAAAATAATAAGAGAAAAAATTACAAGATTTGAAAAACAACAAATTGAAAACAAAAAGCTTATAAGGACATATTTTCTAAATAGTGTCATTTATCATTTATTTGAGTAAATTTTAGTTATATTATTATTAAAATATTTACTTATAAAGGAAGCTATTATTTTCAAATCAAGAAAATTAATCAAATAAAAACGTTCTTTTCATATTGTTCAACTGCCTGTCTTTTATTTTTAAACTTCAAAATTATTCAAATTTTATTTGAACCATACTGTAAGCTGAAAGAACAGCAAGAATATAAAACTAACAATTACATTTCGATATATTTTTTGATTTTAAAAATCTTTTGCAAGGTAAAATTATTATGTTCTCAAATTGAATCAAATTTTTTTTATTAAGCAAAATGCCATAAAATTAAAATTGCTAAAAGAGTACGTTTCAACACACAGAATTTAGACGCATATACATCACTATACATACTTAATGAATATAATTACAATACAGTATACTTTAAATCACAATGCAGTGGCATGCAGATATTGCCCATTTTATAAAAAAAGACATTACACTTACTATGACCATTTCAAAAATATTAAAAAATATCAGTCAGCATCAGCGGTTCTATTCAGCAATAAAAGTAAATTGCTTCTCAAGATTAAAAAAGTAAAAAACTTCATGACAATAAAATGAAAACTCTACAAATATTACGAACTGTTGAACATTTATTTTAAATCATCGTAAATCTTCCCCACAGCCAACAACAACATTACATTTGTTAAACATTTCTTTCAATAAAATTATTGATTATGCATTTGCTAAATCAAAAAAATAGCCTTAAATTATAACGTTTAAACATAAAAATCACATACTGTGGCACACTATTTCAAATTAGACTATTATTTTAATTTGTTAAAAGATATTATTAAAAATATTTTAAATTTTTCCTTAGTGAATCTACAGACAAACTTTGGTAGAAAATTGCCAAAGAACACTATAAAAATTCAGAAATGCCAAACCTTTTTTTCACGCTTTAATAACTACTTTTGTTTGCTTTTGTATATAAAAATATTTGTAGTTGATCAACAAAAGCTAAAAATATTTTCTTAAACAGTCATTTTTTACGAAAAATTCCTACTTTGACATATTTAAACAACTCTGAACATATTCACCTGTGCGATTCCAATAATATTAAATAGATATTTATAAAATTTTATGCTGTTTTACGAATTCTCAATTTATTGCATTGCCAGCCTTTCTAAACGACCAAAATTAGTAAGAAATTTACATAAATAAAATGATTTCTCATTTGTTTAATGGAAAAAACAGTTATATAACAGTGCAACCATTTGATTTGAAAGATCTGAGTATGCAGTAATAAAAAGCTGATTAGCAGTACTCAGTGGACATCAGAATTTCACTAAAAATATTTTATACAAGTATTTTTCTTGTATTTTCATATAAATCAAAAGTCGTCAGTCATCAGTGCTACTCTAAAGCAACTTACTAAATGTTTAAAGTCAAAATTTTATTATTTATTTAAAAAGAATATTTTTCAGCATAAAAATGTATTTAAAAAAATTAATCCGGCTGTAAATTCTCTTCTTCTTCATAAAAATAAAATCTTTTAATAGCATTACGATAGTTCAACTTAAGATAATATCATCTTAGCGATCAGATTAAATGTTGACAAAAATAAATAAACATAGTTACATTTATTATTTTATTTAGTTTAATACTTCCAAAAATGGAAGTAAAGATTGTCTGCAATACTTATTAACCAATAAATTAACAAGTTTGGTAAAGCGTTTGAAATAATAGACCACGTAACAATTTATTAAACTTATGAAAACTAAAAATGCCATCTTCTGCATGATGCATGCCAAAAATGCAAAGAAAATGTTCTAATAGAATTAACTGTCTGTCACTTTTAATAAATCTGCCTGGATTATCAAAAGCATTTTAAAATGGATTTAAAAATAAAAATAATAATAAGTAAAAAATTGCCACAGGAAATGGAATATGATTTTATTATGAAGAGATTTTTTCATCTGCAATAATCAGTGCAGAGAAAAGTTAAAAGAATGACGACTAAACTGTTTAAACAAAGCATCAGTGAGAATGAAATCTTGATCAATAATATTGCATTCGCGAAGACCAATTTAAATAATGCCTGTGGAAAATGAATCCGTTTTCGTTTAAAATAAAATCTTTCAAATGAATTTAATGAATCTAGACAGGTATTAAATCAATGAGCAGCCGGCCGATAATGCTTACGCAAAAGCCACAATTCTTGACAATTATCGCATACTAGAAGAACACAGCTGATCACTCTGCCATTCCTATAGTATGCTTTAAAATAACAATAAAAATCACTTCCAACAAGGATTATTTATTTTTTTTAATACACAATAAACTAACTTAAAATCTGCAAGTATAACAGCACACTTGTGGAATAAGCTTGTCATTAAACTGTTTAAAAAGATTTGTACTGACAAATTGTTGTTGAATTGCTTTCTTGTTCAAATTTTAGAATTGAAGAAAAATCTAAAATTGCATTCATTGGAATGTGCTCCTTTGGCAACTAGCAAGTATTAAAATTGGAATGTAAAACTTTTCAAATTCATCCACTAGCAAGAATTTTCTTTCTTTTCAGCTAATTCAATTTAACTTTTTTCAAAGATACAAACAAAACATTCTTTGAAAGCTCAATTTAAAAAAAAAGATAATAGCATATTCTATAATTTCAAATACGGCTGATAATTTATTATTATTGCGTATTTAACACAATAATATTAATTATTGACTATGTTTCAATTATATTTGCGAATAAAATTGCAAATCATGATTCTGTTTAAACATTACATGCAAACTATACATTGGACAATAGTATGGCATATCCAAACATGCAAAATAATCAATCAGATGCCATCTCAACTGAAATAACTGATTAGTGAATAAGATGGTCTTTTTTCATCATCTGAATAAAGTAAATAAATAATCAATACATTTTTTGATACTGTCACAAACAGCAGAGCAAAATGCAGTCTACCTAACTGCTGAGTTTCTCGTTTCGAATTAAAACAGTTTTGTCATTAAAATGTCATATCAAATCAATCTGTTTGCTCATTTTATTATTTTTAAATCTGAAAAATTTTTGAAATCGACAAAAATAAGCAGTCTTTTCACAACTGAGTCAACAACAGTCAGCCACGTCTGAAATTTCATCCGTATGCAAGATGGTCGATTGAATTATCAAAAGCAATCAGATAGTTTAAGTAAAAATTTATCACATCTCTTCAAGGTTCACTTACTCAAAAATCGAGTTGGATGATGCATTGCTTGCGCCTTTTCCATTACAAATAAATCCATATCGGGCTCGAAATTATATCTATACATGTATAAACGTGTGTTTGTGTATATTATGGAGTTTGCAGATATTTTTGTAAAATAAAAATTTCTATTCCAAACAGTTATGAAAGACAAAAGCTTATCCACTGAAACCAAATATCATTTTCCCTGACCGTAAAACAATGTCCAAAGCTTTTTACTTTTTTCTTCTACTGACCAATAAATGACCAATAAATATACTAAATGTAGAATAAGAAAAGTCAAAGCGCTAAAATTTTCGTCCCTTTTCAAGAAGCATATTGGTAACTTAGCACTGACCAAAGTGGTGCACCCGCAGCTGCTGCTTATCTGAAGCTTAATGATTGGCGCTGCAAGCGCTCAAACCACATGCTTACATAAATTCACACCCGTTTGTTTAGTACAGTGAAGACAATCAATCTTTTCCAAAACTTTCACATTGCAAAATTATACAATGCACTTCTCATCTGCAACAAGGCAGCTTATTCATTTCATTTATTTGCGGCTATAAATATCCATTTTTAGATCTTTAATAAAATTTTGAATTTAAAAATCCTTCATAAAAATAAATACAATTACGTAATTTTTGAGAAAATATACCTCTCAAATTGCGTCAGTTTTGAATGAATGAAGCGTCTGTTGGAATTTTTAAACCAATGCTGTGCAATTAAAAATTTTGTTAAGCTCATCCGGAATTACATTCAAAGTTGTGATAAAAATGATAATGCATTTGAACAAAGATAATCTTAAGCAAGCTCAGATTGCTTAATCATTATATGGGGAACTGCGGTGAGGCACGCTTGCCAGGAGTTTTCCTTTGGGCAATGAATCAATCGCCGCGGTTGAACAGACGGATGTCGACCCAGCATTTATGTTGTAGGCAAAGATTAATCGATTGTATTTAGCTAAAGACTTGAAGCTGTTTATGCAATTTTAGGTTATAACTGACAGGCGCTAAACTGAACGATGACAGACATTCTGAAGGGACTCGGAAAATGGAAAAGAAACGCCTAATCTGTGCTGTGAAGGAATGCCGGAAATAGTCTTTCGACAATTGCATCAAAAACCCCTTGAGCTCGCTTCCAGAAGCACAAATAATACGATACTTCCGGTTTTAATCATTCTAGCATATTTTTGCTTCACTGAACAAAACTGAACCTTTCACAGTTAACTATTTCAATTTTTAACAAATCTTTAATCATTCTCATTTACAAAATCATATTTTATTATAAATGCACATTTTAAAATACATAAACTGTCAATATGAAGAAACTTATTGCTTTTTTATCATTTTAATTATTATCTTTTTCAATATGCTCACAATATATTTCAAAATGTAAATTGGTGGATTCAAGAAAATAACATTTGAAAAGCAGACAAACTACTTCCTTATTTTTTCATAATTTAATTTAAATATATGCAACGCAAATCAAATAATTGCAATTTCTAAATGTATCTCATTTGAATTAACGTTAACTTGTATTAAAGTTTTTACAAAAAATGAACTGTATAATTCAAATCAAAACAAACAAACAAAAATTTTTAAATATATTTTCGCTAATTTTATAAAATTTATTTTATAGAAACCTGCATCATTTTGGCTCTGAGTACATTTAAATAAATGTGACGCATTTCTTTTATCAATATATTCATCAGTGATTAAATTTAATCCATTGACAAATGTATTTTGTAAAGTGAGAATAAATCGGAAACTAAATTATTGCATTGAATAAGGAGACAAAAGGGAAGTTAAGCAACAAGTTATCATTGTTGAACAAACAGCAATTACATACACTTGTAATTGGTGAACAGAAATTTTCCAACGTACAACTTTCTCACATGATCGATTTTGAAAATATCACAAAGATATGCAAAAGCCTAACCCTATCTCAATACAACTAATTAATATTTTAAAGGGAAGTGCATTGAGCAAATGCTGCCACTGGCATGGCAAACAACTCCAGCAGATAAAGACCACGCAAATTTTACTGACATCGGCATTTTAAGCACACATTTGCATATGATTTTAAATTATGTTTATCTTAAAATTCACTTACAACTTAATTTCAAATAATATAATTATTCAAAAATTAAACAGAAAAAAGAAAAAGTTCTTTTTAATAGATATCTTTTCTACTTAGCTTATAAATATTTTTCTGTTTTGAAGTTTCATAAAAAGAGTCATATGACGTAATTTTCACTTTGAATTATTCGTTAATTTAATTTCAAACAAAAATTAAATAATGTCGATATAAAATCATACTCGTGGTCAATTCAAATCTGACATATGATTATGCATTCAAAAACTAGCTGCTAAATTATACAGCACTACATTTGTATCTATGCATAAATTCACCATATTCATCCACCTTACAGTCAATTGTTTACTGAAAATTGCATTTTATTAATTATACCATGAAATCCCATGCCTCGAGACACCTGAATTACTCAAATTAAAAATTATCTTTCTTCGTAATAAAATTTTATAATAACAATGATTGTTTTTGAGCTATATAGATAAAAAAATACACCTACTCATCATTTTTATACCGTAATTCTATATTACTACTTATACTACATATATCTATCTATACTATCTTATATCGTACTGCAGTTACTTCAACGAGAACTTTCCAAAATATATAAATGATTACATCATAACATAGTCATTATAGTGTGCACGCTCATAAAATAAAATAAATAAAAATAAATATATTTTCAGAAAATTACATGAAATATAACTAATACTTCTAAAATGACGATTGAAGCATTACTATTAGAATTGTTCTTATTATGTTGGTTTTATTCTTTGCACATTTTAAAGTAATCAACAATGTTTTCTACAATATTTATATTTTGTTATTACATATTTGTTGATTTTTACAAATAGCCATAGAGTAGACAGTTAATTAAGGTTTGTAATGCAATAATATAATTTTTAATTTAATATCAACTAATATATTGAATTAAAAGAGAAAACAGCAATATGCAGATTATGTAGTCTTATGTTTCACAAAATTCAACATTTGCACATAAAATTATGTTTAATCTTTTAAAGAATTCTGCGTCAAATGATACACAGTGCTCTGTTTTATTAAGAATATAAAAAGGAAAAACTTCAGTCCGACAAAAAAGGCTTCAACTCAAAATTCAAAAATAGTTAAATTGCAAATCCGTGAATATTCAATATACACAAACAAGCAAACAGAGATTCAAATATAAACTGTATTCTGATCATTTATCAAAGAATAAAGGCTCTCCATATTCAAAGGAATAAACTATTTTGCATTCATTATTAAAAGTAAAAAGAACATTTATATCTTTTACCCAAATATTTTAAAAAATTATGAAAAAATAAAAATAATGTACAATACAATAAAATACAGTACAATCCCGTTAGTACGTTTATCTGGGAACCTTTAAAAACGAACGTGCTAAGCAAAAAAGCGTAGTAAGCGGGAAGCATAATCAAGTCATTGGAATCCGTTAATACATTGCGTGGAGTAGATTTATTTAATTTGTTTTAGTGAAAAAGTTATCAAGAATAGTTCTGAAAATTTTCTACCCCAAAGTTGCTTGCGAGTGCTTGAATTTTCATCATTGCAAGCAGATTCTAAAGTGATGCGCTTCGCAAGAATCGTGTTTAAAACTGATGAAGAGATTTTCATCATTCGCGCAATGTCAATGATCGGAATAAACTTGTTAGGGTTTTCATGAACTGTTTGAACGATCTGAAGTTTCTGAACAGTCGTAATTTGGTGCAGTTCTTTTTTCTCCATTTTGAAAGCTCTATCACCAGACAATAACTGCAAATTTTCACATGCAGCTTACCTCATAAACAACCAATTATACTACGCATACCGCCAGCGCCATCTAGAACGGTGGTAGGTAAAGCAACGGTGGCCTGGAGGCATTCTCCCACGCTTAATTATGCTCAGTATGACTTTGTGTTTGTCACTGCGATTGTTTTGCTGTATACAGTAAAATCATTCGTTCCAATTGTCGTAGTGCGTGACAATCAGTGAAGCAATTACGTCATCAATGTCCAATCACCATCACAAATCTGAACATGCTAAGCAGGATTGAACGAGCCTGATAACGGGGAACTTATTACATACATGTTATATAAATGTAATCGGGACTTCAGAATACCAGCGTACAAAGCAAAAAAACATGCTAAGCGGGAATGTGCTAACGGGATTCTACTGTATATTGAAAATATTTCTAACATTTTCATCAAAATTACTCTGCACCGTGAAAGTGTGAGTTTATTCATAAATTTGTTCATCTAAATAACTTCTATTTTAATGTTGCTAAACTAGAAATGCTAATATAACGCTGCCCTGTGTAAACTTATACCAAATAGAAAAGATTATCCCAATCAACTGGTGACAGTTTTAATCAAACTGTCAATCAATTTGCAATTATTGGTAATTTAACTGGCATTTATTGAAATTGCTTAAATGATAAAGCAGAGAACTCGTTATAGAGAAATCGTTTACTAGAAGCTAGTTCATAATACATGCCATGAATCAATTATTCTTTATTTAATGGTGCTTTTAATACAAACTAAGTACACTTAACACCCACCGCTTACAGACTGTCTATTATTTATAAACGTTTTCAGATTTTCATTTAATTTCTTGTTCATTCAAATAAAACAACTGCATTCTTTAAAAAAATAATCAATTATTCTAATATTATTAAACAGTACTGCGGATAGTGATGAATTATAATAGGCTGGATATTATTAAAATTATCCCAATCAAAAAAGAAAAAATATAAACTGTGACAAAATTTTGCTTGCTGTTTTTAGTTATGCTAAAGATTTTTTTATGTTGAGTTGTACAGTACTTTAAAAAAAGCAAAAATTGCATTGACTAACTGATTGAACTGTTGAAATTGAATATTTTAGGTTCAGTGCTAAATTGCATATACAGTCCACCCAAAGGAGAAAAAAGAATAGCAAAAAATTTTTCACTAAAGATATTTTATGTAATGAAATTTTTTACTTTTACACATAATTGTTTGTAAATCAATAAAATTGATTACTTCGATTGATCACAATTATTACATCAAAGTAAACAATTGCATAACTTCCAGTACCTGTGCTAGAAAAGTACGGTGAGTAAGCATAACAAAAGAGTATAAGTTCATTCATTTATTCACAAGTTCAACATGAACATAATTTGCATATGAAACAAACCAACACTGTTATACATGTGTACTTGTATGAATTTTAATGTTCAAAAGCATAATACACATATATGAACAAGCAAAAATAAGTAAATGCAGATCATGCAAAATCATTCTCAGTAGATTGAAAGAAAAAATGAAATAATATCACACTTACAGTTTCTTGATTTAATTAACGATGATAGTATTTTGTTCAGTCGAATTTTTGTAAATTTAAGTTTTGCAGTATTCACAGTTGTAAATAATTGAAAAAGTTGAAAAAAAGATTCACCACTGCTGTACTTTGCATTTGCACCGCAAGAAAGAAATCATCTATTGTTGTATATAAACGAACTTTTGAAAATTCAAAAGAAATTCAACACTGCATATGTAAACCAACTACCAATTAGTAAAAGTAATGAATATTTCCATGGTTTGATAATATCTGGAATTATACTTTAAAAAAAAATTTTTTTTTATTATTGCAGATTTCAAAAGAAAAGTATTAAAGCAAGTAATTTGCTTTTCAACTGAACTTGTTATCATCTTTTCTTCAATACACGCTCAGCGGAACAATTCATCAACAACACCAAAAGGCGGTGCAACGAATATATAACATTCAGTGATAATTATAAGCATTGTACAAAGATGTCGTTGTGCAACTTTCAAGAACTGCTGCTTCATTGGAAATTAAATATCAAACAATAATTATCATTGCAAACGATCGACTATGATAATATTCAGAAATTGGACTAAAATTCAGAATAAAATTTTAAATTTAAATGTTTAACAATAGATGTTTTTTGCAATTGGCTATAACTAGATCAAAAAGCTCTTCAAAGCAGTTATTCCCCATCAAACATATGTATTTGTTTGTACTTTGTAAAAAAAAACAAAAAACGAACAAACAAATAAACAAATATTTTTTTTTCAAATTCTGCACATGTTAAAGAGCATTAAAGCATTAAAGTTATTGTTAGATAAAGTTGCTTTTCCGTTCTTTTCTGTTCTTCAATGCTAGTGCAACGAAAAACATCATTTCTTCTCAGCATTTTCAAGATGGAAAAACTGAATCCAATAAAATAGCTGCATAAAATGAATAAAACAAAAAACAATATTTCTCTAAGATCAAAAACTTATTTTCCATTTCTCAAGGTTCCATATATATTCTCAAGGTTGACAGCAATTGTGATGTTGTAGGTGATGGAAATCGTTTCGTTTAAGCAGTTTTGTTCTAGCTAATCTATGCAATACAATTCCATCATTCATTATTTAAAACACTGCTAACACGTCAAGCTGACTGACACTGCACTGAATTTTAAGCTAATTGATTAGTGCATGGCTTAATTTTGCCCCACGCTGCTTACAGTTTTACAATCAATATAAATAATTCATGCCTGTCAACTCTATCGATGATCTTGAAATATAACAAAACAAAACAAATGCAAAATTGTTCAAATAGTCTTCAAACTGACAAAATACAATTACAATTTTGAAAAGCAACAAACATCGTTTATTGTTATGTTCAAAAATTCATCTTTCACTGTATACATGTGCATGCATAATGCTGTAAAAATTTATCATTTGGCTTCTTTATTTCATTAGTGAAAGAATTTTTTAACACCTTTTGCAGAAATCTTTCATTTTAGCATCTTGCATTTTAGTCTTAAAATTATTCAAAAATTGCTATAATTAAGTGCAAAATTATCCGAACCAATTCAACAGCTTTAACATCAATTTCAATTTATCTTTTTCCATAATTGTTTGCAAAATACAAAATTAGAATTTTAATTGAAGAAAAAAAGAAAGTTATTTTTCTGCATTTCAATTTAAATCATGCGCAATATAGATTTACTGCTAGTTTTTAATTGTTAAGAAAAAAACAGATAAAAATTGTCGCAGTTGAAAAATGAATTTTAATAATTGTTACGAACAATATACTATTATTTGACAATGATGAACAGAAAATAATGACAATGGAGGAAGAGGAGTTGAAGCAGAAGGAGGTAGAATTTTGGAGAGGGAAGGAATTGGGGAAGAAAAAAAGAATTTTCAAACCAACTTACGCGGCTCCATCAAACCTGAGAATAATGATCACACTTGAGATGGTTGAGCAGATTCACAGCCGTCCAAACAACGTTGAAGCTTTACAGGTGTCATGAACAATAGTCATTGTGAAAAGATAAAATTGAACAGTGAACAAACAATTCAGCCATTGGTAAAAAGCAGATCGATCTGCTTAATGGAGTGTGAAAGTGGTCTCAAGAAAGCTCTGGACCTCCCGTCAGGCTGACAGCAGTCAGATGTCGGATTTTGACAAAAACCACTAATTGACCCCTGAGAACATTGGCATCTCTAAAGAATAGCTGAGTGTAAAAAAAAAAAAGACAAACCAACTGTAATAGCATACTGAGCTTCTGCAACTGGACATATTTTTCTGCTTTGGACAACTTGAAATTGTGGAACCTTCGCGGCCGAATCCAACAAAGCACCATCAATACGCGCATATATTATTAAAGTCAATGAAAGAAGATTAGCATTAGGCAATGTTCACAGCAGAGAGGATCCGTCAAATACATTCGAAATTATGTTTAATTAAAATTGCAATATGTTGTTGATAAATGAATAACATAAGACGTGATTTGGCGTTATTTATGCTGTGAATATAACATTTGAATATCATTTTTCTAAAACTGCAAGCAACGAAGAACAAATAATAAATACTGTGATAATTTTATTTATTCATGAAAATTATAACATTTTAAACTTTAAAATCTCTATCATAAGAAATTAGTCAACAACAAACAACAAATAAAAATCCACATACAATTTTGCCAATTACATAAATATTAAGATGGAATTGCATTTTTTCAAAATACAATTAAACACAACAGATAAAATTTTTAATTTGCAATTCAAGATATTCAACAATAAAGTAAAATCATTTCACTCTTAATTAATACGGTATTTTTAAATTGAACTTTGCAACTTCAGTGCAAACTTCATACAAAAGAATGTTTCTAAATTATAAAGCGAATTAATTTTTAAAAATAAAATTTACTGATTTCAGCATAAATTAAATGTTGTTAAATTTCATCTTCACAACAGAAAAGTGAATAAATTTCACCCTGACTTATCTTATTATCACTACTGCTTTGATCAGAATGTTTTGCACAGCTTTAAAAGTAAATGAATGTTGAAATTTTCTAAACTTACTAAAACTCGATTTAAAAAGATTTTATTTTAAAGACACAATGTTCGTATGAATATCATTGCAAAGTAAAATACTTTCAGCAGTTGTTCATTTATTATTTGTTTGTTTTAAAAAAAAAATTGAAATTAGTTTTGAACAAATATAGGCTGGTGTTGGACAATAATAATGCTTAATGCTAATTTGAAAAGGTTACAAGAAAATTTTTTCAACAATGCATTAAGCTTAAATCAATTTCTGCTAAACATTTGCATTAATGGTTTTTTTTTCTCGCTTTGTTAACGTTGAAATAACCGAATCGAAATAATAAGGACAATTTACTTAAATTTACACAATTAAAATTTTACTTTTATCAACTAAATGCTCATCAAATTCTTGCTCTGGACAAATAATTAAGCTCACAGCGATCAGCCGCTGTGACTAGAACGAACGAATAACAGCTAGTCGGATTATTGAATTGCATTTAAATGTATAAAATTTCAGCACAACACAATTCGGTTGTCAAGAAGAACAGAAAACCTCCAAACAATCTATTTCAAAGGTTCACCAGGAAAACATTATCCCCTTCGGTCGATTCAACGCATAATAATTACGCATCAATTTTCCACAATCGACAATTCAATGTGTACAAAAAATAAAATATTCCCTAATAAAATTATACATAGAATTTCAAATGCTGACCAGTCCACTTGTTCGTTGTTGGTAATAATAAAGTTGAACACTTTTGATGGAAAATTTTGAGAAAAAAAATGTGAATTATAACATGATCAAGTAGAATAAATAAATATTATTTATAAATATATTCATATAAAAACAATACAAACCTGCAACAATTTTCAACAAAATGTTCACAACCATGAAAAATGAATTTAAAGAAATTTTTTCAATTTTACAACTGATAGTGAAAGTTCATATGTTGATTCAAGTTTAAATAATATTTGCATGTCATAAACAGTGAAAACAGATGTTAAACATATAGAATAAAAAAAAACATGTCATACAAACAAAACTGAGCAATACACATTTCATTTAGGTAGAATAATGATTTTTGATTTAGAGCAAAAAAATCCTGTAATAATTTTGCTTTATTATTATGAATATTATAATTTTTCATTGACATTCGCTTATTTGACAGGCAAAATAAGTCAATTCATTTGTTTGTAAAGAGTGTATATGCGTGTGCTGTTGTTGTTGTGGTTGGATTTGTGGAAGAAGAAGAAGAAGAAGAAGAAGAGTTGAAGGAAGTTGAGCAATGAAGCAATGGGATGTGATCAAAGTAGAAATAAAAGAGCATATGTAGAGAAAAAGCAGTGAAAATAAAATTGGGAAAAAAGAAACAGGAAATATAGACAACAACGCTTACTCACCTTCCATGCTGATGATGATGCGGATTGTTTGGTGTAGTCAGAAATGAGAAAATTTGTTCACAGCTGACATGATGATCGCTTGTTGGAGCGGAAGCGGGAAAAAGTGACAACAACACTGAAAGGCGGGTTTCAGAGTGAATGTGTCGTATAAAGTCTCATGTCATCAATTAGTTGCTGTGTAGTTAAAAATGAAATGTGGAAAATGATTACTGGCCAAGTATCAGTTAAACACACACACACACACACACAAACATATGATGGGCTGTTCAAACAAGAACAATGTTGTCCAATCAATCACTGAAAACGCACAAGATGCTCAAGATGAAAATGATGCATGCATGCAACAACACGTCTGAAAACAATCTTATCATACGGATACTCGTCTGCAACAGCAATGAAAGACTAGAATGGGTATATATATATGCATGCACAAGTTCTGTTATGAATTCGAATCTCTGCCTTGCATGCCAAAGCAGAAAGTGAACATATCACCACAGCCGTGGTCAGCCATAAATTTATAAAGCAATCCAAAGTCCATGTGTCGACTTCCTGGATGAGTTGCAAAATTCAGTTCTTCAAACGTTCCAAACTTTCGCACAAACAAACTCGAATTCTCCTCTTCTGCATGTTTGAGTGAAATTTTTTTCCAATTCCACTTGCGTACCTGTTTCCAAAATTGGTTACAATCCTGTTGATTGCCTTCCACGCAAACCACGCCAGGCTTGCCTGGCAAACAGAAACCTGTCAAATTCAATTGCTTAGCCAATTCTAGCATCCCTCGCCTTTTCACTTTATTATAAATGTGATGACTGTAAATCCAATAGCGGCAAAATACATTCAATTCGTCCGGCTGTTGGCTTGTTGTTGGTAATGAAACAACCGACCCCTCAACTGGTGCCTCATCGGTGGAGATTTTCGTTTCACAAATCCACTGTGCAATGTCGTACAAAAATGGAGCCTGAGCAAATCTGGACGAGATGTACTGACCAAGTTGTGCATTCAACGCATCCAACTTGTGACAATCCAACGATGAGCATCCAATCACCACAACTGGCGGCTTACAAAGAGGATACGTGAAGGGAAGTTCAACGGATAAAACCAACGCACAATTTGCTTCATTCTAAAATTAATTTCAAAATTATTCCATCATCAATATTTATTTTCCTCATATCTTTTCAAAATATATGCGCACATGTGTATTCTTTCTTTTCCTTTTTCACTTCACATACGCATTCAAAATTCATACTTGAAAATCATTTTTCCTTCTCTTCAAATAATAGAAACAATGAAATGAAAAAAATTTACTCTGCTGTCAATAATTTTAAAAAATGCAAACAAAAACTAAGGAAGCAAAAAAAAACAAAGAACTAATGCACGTTCACAACTTCATGTCATCACAAATAATTAAGCTGAAAAATAAGCAACTGCCAATTTTTCCTCTATCACGTATATAAAGAACAATCATGAAAAAGACTAACTCCATCTAAAGAACAAGAAGAATAAGGAAAACTTGAAGATTTTTTTTCAACAGAATTCACATTTAAAATTGAAAATTAATTACTTTAATATTCACAAAAAGACATTGACAAGTAATCGAACTATACTATTTTACAGTAAACTATGATGTATTTCAAAATATCCAGCTGAACACTCCATTAAATTAAAAATTTTTCTCGCACCTAATACAATTCTTATCCATTTAACAAGAACATAATTAAAAGAAAAATCAATTTCCAAAAAATCTGAACAAACACACTTACACAATTATGTATTGCAGATAATGCACAATTCAATCTTTAATACAATTAACACAGTCTGCAAAACATAAAAACTTATTCAACTTATTCAAATGCATTAAAATTCTAAATCAGACCATTAAAAACTTTAAATTCAGCAATTCAAAAAATGTCAGGATTTACGTAAAATAAATACGCAAAAAAAGCATTCATTCAAAAATTCCAATAGCATTACACAATGGAATTTGTCACACACAATGAAAAACACACGCAATCAATCATCTATATTCATGCAAAAAAATCCGAAACAGTCTCATCATTATATGTAGTCTGATAAAAAAACATGGACATACATTATTATTATTATTATTATTGTTAAAAAATTACCTTCAATTTAAGAGAAAACGAAACAGATTCCAGGGATGTATTTTCAAGGAATGCTGCTTCATTTTCGACAAAAGCTTGCAATTCGCTCAAATTTTCAATGCTATCAAATGTCAGCTCTTCAGGCTCACGAAACATGCTTCGTAAAACAGTAATCTCTTCTAGTTGCATTTTCAAGCAATCCTTGCAACTCATTATAAAATAAAAATAACCTACAATAAAAAGTAATATTGCAAACTTTCGGAAATTGAACACATATTATACTCAAAATTTATTTCATTCATGTAATAAAATAATAGAAAACATTGTTGCAATTAGCTTTGGCTCATTTGTAATTTAAACACCAATTATTCAAAAACAGCAATATCCAAGACATACTGTAACTTGCATAAATCAAGTAAGTCAATTAATTTCATATATGCCATGTATATTTTCTTATTTTCAAAAATAAAACATATTACCATTTATTATAATTTAAACATTAAAAATCCACTGAATTCATAAAAAAGAAATTATCTTTAAAAATAAAAAAAACAAGATATAAAAAGCAATAATGACAAAAACTGTGGTTTTTGGTTGCAGATCATTCTGATTGATGAAAAATTCATAACGTGAAAAGTGATCCACATGCTTATAGTGAGCAGAATGATCTATTGATACAGTGCACAGTGAACTGTGAACAGAGTTGGTCAGTGATATGTGAACAGATATTGTGGCTTCCCTAAATTGGACAGTTTACACTCCCGAATTTTCATAGATTATCAGCTAGCGTTCCACTAATTCCTCCTTTACTCAAATAAAAAAGTCATTCTTTTCTTTGATATTATAATATAAACACATATATGTATGAACTGGGATATCCTGCTTAATGATTTCTGAAAAGAAGAGCGTCAGGCAAAACAGTGATGAATACAAACCTTGTAGCTAAACATATGGTACATCTATTCCAATAAAAGTCAGAATATATACGACAAAGCAGTCTGAAATATCTATAAAAATGTTTACATTCTTTTGTGATGTGCGATACATATTGTGATGATAAAACAGTTTTTTACTTCTTCGTGATAAAACTATAAATAATTAAATGTTTTTTTCCCTACGTTTTCTTTCGTGTAGAATCTCTTGATGACAATATATCATTTTAGAAACATTTCGTCTTGCATTGAAACTTGTCTCATGATAAAAATATTGTTACATGATGAGATCCATTATTGATGCAAACTTGATGGTACAATTCTTAAGGCATTCTGCTGTTAAGTTGCCTGTGGTAAAAGAGTTTCTTAATTCTTACCTACACACGCATTACACAGCGAGTCCGCATATATGACTTTTACAATTCACCTTTTAAAAATGGTCTTTGAGCATTTGTACAACATCTTTGAAATTAACGCCATTCGTTCTTTTTCATAAACGCTGATAATAGCATTATGATAGCCTGTATTACAATAGCTGGTCATTTTTTCACTTGCTGTTGAGATGGCTTAGGCTACATTTCTCAAAAAACTTGTAATGAAGAAATAAATCAAAGAAAAAAGGCGACAAATTCTGCAGAACCTTAACATAAACATAGTGTATGTATGCCGCTGTTGTCATTAAACTGGCAATATGCTTTATGTCTTCTAATTTTATGTTCTCAGTAATGAAAATAATTTAACATTAAAGTTGCATGATTGTATTTCATAGATATTCAGAATTATATAAAAATTGCAAGTTAGTTAAAATTCATACCAAATTCTAAGGCATTTTATAGAAATTTTATAGAAATTTGCATTAAAATTAACGACTATTGATTTATTATCAGTGTATACTTCTGTCAGTTATTTCATGTCATCATTTTTAACACCTCTGTTATGAAATAATGAACACAGCATACCAAAAATATATGCCCAAATATATAAAATTTTACAGAATCCAAGCCGGTGATCGTCAATGATTAATTGAATGTATGAAAGAACTCAAGCAAATAAATAAAATAGTTTCAGTCCTGTGAAAATATTCAGCAAAATTTTAATCACTAGGAAGAATAAGTTACGTAATGTGCCAAAAAAGCAGCGTTATAACAAAACAGTATTAAACGGGGTATGTCTGTATAAATATTTATACATACATATATAATATTTGTGCTCATCAGATAGGACGTTTACAGTAGTGCTCATAAAACGATCGATGCTGACCGATTTTGAGCACTAAGACTGATTTTGAATGTATTATTTTAGAGCACTATGGTTTTCTGAACGTAAAAGTTTAAGAATACTTTTCATTCCCTCTTCCTTTTTAATAATAATGCCATGCGATTGTAATATATTGCATTATACATATGTATAACAGGATTTGTAAAATATATCATATCCACCATGATTCTAACGAAACAAATGGTGCTAATGCTATTACCTTTAAAATATATCTTTTTCAATTAGGCAATCCCATTTTTGCAATAGAATTTATTATTATCATAAAGGTACTTTGATACTTAAAATGATTCACAGTTATGAATTGACGGTTTCAAGAAATTTAAAACTTTACGTTATGAAATAAATTACAATATAAATAAATTTAAAATTTTAATATGCAAATTGATGCAGTATGAAAGTTTTCACAATAGAAAAGAAAGTAAAACCTTTGCTAGATTTAGAACAGCAGCTGTAGTTCTGAAAAAAGTTTATGAAAAATCCCTTCTGAGGGCAATACAAAGCGCATTAAACGTAATGCTGATTTATCAGCCACCTTCCAACCAATCTGAAGGTCTCCATCACTTGGAAATTTATCAATGCTGCCAATGTGTTTTTTGTTTTCATCGAACACTGCAACTACTTCAGTAATGACGTAAGCATCGTCTGTATCATATGGTGTTTCTCTGTGATCAACCAAAGTCTATAAAAGACAATTCAAAACTTCTATTCTTACCATATATGATGTCATACGTACTGAATATGTTGCATTGTACAGCTTTTGAAGTTTTTCTTCTTTTTCAGCACTACTCAAGTCCGTAGTATCAAAAGCTTTTTTTAAAATACGATCTATTTCATCACCAAATGGCCTGTTAATCGCATCTGTTACAAATACCTTCAAAAATAGCGACTTGTTGATTTGTAGTCATGTTAAATATATTAGCATATCATTTTTATATTTGTTATTTGTTGATTTTCATATTGAAATGAAATCCTTATCTCTCACAAATTTATACTCATGCTACATGACAACAAATTACCGTGAAATCAGTTGGCAAGAAGATCTAATTTCAGTCCATTTTTAAATATATCATAATTTAGTCATCTTTGGACAATATAGTACCATTAATAAAGCATTGTCAAAATACGGCGATTTATCAAAAATGAAATAAGTAACTACCTTTGGGATTTCTATTGAGGCATTTGAGTTTAAAAGAGAAAGAACCTCAGTTTGTTCACCGTTTTTCCTAAAATTGAATAATGTCAGTATGTAGTCATTATATATTTACAAGTTTTAATACAAGCGCATACCTGAAAATAGTTACAACATGCATTTGAACTGGACCTAAATGCGGTAGCATTCCACGACCAACAATACCTTGACGTCCACGGTAATTTTTGTAATATTTTTCACTGTATTGTAAAATGTTGAACTGTATATATTTTTTTATATGTCTGGCAGCATTTCTAAAAAAGTTACTTACTTTGGCTGCGGCCGTTGTCCTTGTGGTATATATACAATTGCATCAGCAAACAAAGATGATACTTCTTTAGGTACGAATGTTTTAAATTTCTAAATTGTAATTTATATTTTGATTACTTCATAACAATACGGAAGATACCTCTTCTCCGGGATATCTGAACAGTTCGCAAATAGATTTTTTCTTTGCTAATTTCTTCTAAATAAAATACGTTTATGCTTCCTTATAGTATGGACAAAATAAAAGATAAATAAAAAGCTCAAAATTAATAAAGAGCTATACACCGAGGCATCAATGATTTGAAATCTGTCACAAAACACTCACCTGCATATTAACATGACAGAATGCTCCAATAATTGTTTCATTTTCAGAGGTAACTTTACTCAAAATGGTGCAACTGATGGGATGGCTATCTTCAACATTGCTGCAGTTTGTAGAAGGGCTTCCTTTGATAATCTTAACAAGTGTATTTTATTATTATTATTATTATTATTATTATTATTATATATTATATATGGTGTGTAGCAAATATTGTCAAATGTGAAAGAAATCATTTAGTTTTTATCAAGCATCCTTGGCATAATATGTAAAGGCTGATATTTATATCCTGCATTGATTATAATTTAAATACAAATTTACAACCTTACAGTGACTGAGAAATTTTATGCGTGCATACATACATGAATCACATCTCAGTTCACTAGCTGTTAATAAAGTATTACAACGGAATGCTTCTTTTTGATAAAAACAATTTTTTAACAAACATTTTGCAAAATGATCTTTCTCATACCTGTTCAGCTTTACAATCTGTTTTCTGCAATGTTATGGTATACACGTTTGTTGTGCTGTCGCATTTTTCTGCTTGATGGACGGTCTTTAATTTGTGATACTGTTTAAAAATATAACTGTACTTTGCTTGTATTAGGCGATTCAATTCAAAAATCATCTTCTCAACCGACTCTGATGCTTCACTTGAACTTATCGGTGTACCTACATCACTTGGTGTTTTGTATAATTTTCCAAGAGGTTCTAATAATTTTTTTAATTTTTTTTCTTTAATTTGAGGCACATTTTGTGGTTTAAAAAGAGGAACTGAAAATACCATTTCCTCTACTTCAACCTTATCAGTGTCTGAAGAACATGTGCACAATTGGAAATTTATCTAAAATAAATAATTTAATTAAAATCACAGTTAAATTAATTAATTAAATTATTAGTTTATAATAAATCACAACAGAAGTATTAATTCAGTACAGATAATGAACAAAACATTTATTAAGATTGTTCAATGAGAAGTGAGTGGTCAGAATTAACATTTTTGAAGTACAGAATTACAAAAGGTAAAAATTATGATAATATGATTCGCTTTAAAATGCAAAGATTAATTGGATACTTACAAATGCAATAATTAATAGCTTTAATATGATGCTGAGCATTGTTGTTTGAAAAAACCAGTAGTAATAAGATGCTTATCATGATATGAAATTTATTGCTTATATAAGAATATTATGTTTAATTAATGGCACAGCTAAAAAAACAATTTTGAAGAGCGTATGTTTGAATATAGCAAACAGCTTTTGAATTATTTTTGTATGTAAAATTAAATGCCAAATACCACTTTTTTTATTCATTTGTAAGCAAATGTTGTTGTGCTTGTTTTTGTTATAAACAAACTATGCGTTGGTATAGTTGCTTAATATGCAGCATTGTAAGCAATATAAAAGTTAAAAATAAATATTTTAGGAAAAAGATGTGCAAATATGCAGCTGTTAAGCTTTGCCATGGTAAGGATTGTTGTTTACTTCGTAATAATACCAGTTTAAAATACCAGGATTTATTAATTCTTACCAACACTGCACAGCAAGTACCGCATACGTGATTTTTACAATTAACCTTTTGCGCATGATCTTCAATAAAAGTTAAATGTTTATAGTTAAGGCCATTTTTACTTTTTCATTATTTTTAATAATAGCATTATAGTAGCCTATAATGCCCAGGGCATCATCTCAGCTACTGCAGTGTCGGCTTTTGCCATATTTCTCAAAAATATCAGAATGAAGAATTGCATCCGTGAGCGAAAGCGACGAATTGTGCAGAACCTTGGCATAGGTTAATGTACGCATGCTGCTCTTCTTATTAACTCGGAAATATATTTTACGTCTTCAAATTTAACTTTTTCATTAATGAAAATAATTTAAAATTAAAGTTTTATGAATTGTATTTATTAGATATTCAGATGTTCAGAATTACATGAAAATTGCAGTTTTGTTGCAAATGTTACATCTTATAATTTTAAGGAAATTTACATTGAAATTATCATAATAGAGATCAAACTATCTTATCTATGTATTTAAGGCATTCATTCTTTCATATTCAAATTTTTTTTCTTTGCCATATGATTTATTTTCACCACTTTATATTTATTTCAATAAATTTATTTAATCGTAATATTAATTGTTCTTTACTTTGCCGTGCAGTTTTTGTAATGTTTCTTTGAATATTTGATATATACTGGACCTTCATAAGATTCCACTCAACATAACTTTTCTGTCGTGATGTTGCTTTTCAACGTTTATTAAAAGTATTTGTGATATCAATGGTTACTTAACTCGTATATTACTCCAAAAAGTGATGAACTACAAGTTAACAAATTTTTGTAAATTCATTTTCAATTGTACATTTGATTAAATTTGTTATTGAAATTTCTTCTTTTTCTTTTTATTAAATTTAATAATTTAAGCGGTAATAATGGAATAACTGACTTTAATGTTTGTGAAACTGAAATACACATTCATGTTGTTTCATTGCATCTCCATTATGTTGTATTTCATTTGTGGCTTAATGCTGAATCACTCAGCAGTATCTTGTGAAAGTAAAGTTTGCGAATTATTTACATAAAAAAATGGGGTTTTAATGCATAAAGCAGAGAATAAAAGTAGCTGTTGTGTATGTTTAAATACTAATCCAAGCGGCTCTGTAGCCCAAATGCGCTTGCTCAATTTACAATAATATCACTGATTTAGAATAGTAAAGTTGCAACAAATTGCTAAATCTTTATTCAGCCTCTGATGCAGATGCAAATCCTTTTTTTTCTTATTATTCCTTATTTGTACTAGATGCCTTTGTTTCAATATCAAACGTGTGCATTGCGTAGTAATGTAAATGTTTGCTAACTTTGATAATAACTTTCAAATGTCGCTCATGCTTAAATATTTGTTTTGTTTTGTTTTTCTACATTTCAATAACTTTAAAAAACGTTAGCTGCTTTTATTTATTTATCATATTTTTATTCTAATTAATGAGGACATTAATAGCAGATGTTTTTATTGTTGCACTTTATTTGCTGATGTTGTAGAAACGAGTTGGAGCTGCATGTCTACGTTAAAACGTTTTCTCACTATTTTAAGCAATGCAAATTATGTTATGTTTTGTAGTGTAATTCATTAAATTTGAAAAATCGTGTTGTTTTTAATTTTATTGGTTAGGTTTTTGATGATACGTCAATTTGCTGTTTGAAAGTGCTCACAAATGATATATGTACTAAGGAATCATATTTTTAAAAATTGACATACGGGAATACTTCTAAGGGAGGAGAATTGTAATACAGAAAATTTTAAGAGTACGTTAAATTTGAAACAAGTACAAATTTAAAAGTTTTGAATTAAAACTAATTGCAAATGAAAAGGTTTTGCCATAATTCAACAAATTGTGAATAACTGCTACAAAAATAGTTCTTTTTATAATTGTCCCTTTTTGTGTAAATGTTATTATAATTTCAACTCTCTATCCTGAACTTCCATTGATAATATTGCTTTCAAAATTATAACTTGTTAAAAGAAATGTATTTTTGGTTCGTGCTTTACTGTAAAATTAATTAAGAACATCATTATAACAATATTCAGCCCATTCAGGATGACTTTAATAGATATAGTGTGATACAAAATAATTGAACTAAAAGATAATTATTATCTGGAGATAGAGCTTTCAAAGTAAAAAAAAGGAACCGCGCCAAATTGCAAAAACTTCAGATCATTTATATGGTTGATGAAAACCATAGCATGAAGCACATAGGCATTGAGCTAATGATGAAAATGGCTTCATCAACGTTGAACACAATCCTGCGATGCGCATGACTTTAGAATCTGCTTGCAATGATGGAAATTCAAGCAGCCGCAAGCAAATTCAGGCTAGGAAATTTCTAGAACTACTATTGATAAGTTTTTCACTAAAACAAATAGCACTTTCAAGTATGCACGCAGTGTTTTAACAGATTCTAGTGATTTGCAAAACTGTAATGCATTTTTGTTTCATGCTATACTGAAAAAGTAATTAAGCACGAAATAAAACTGCTTCATATTATATCTGTAACGGGTCACAAATAATTAAACATAAGAAATCGCACAATAGTCATAATTATTATTGCGGGTAAATCATTATAGACCACAAGCCGAGGCGCCACCTATCGACAAGGAAGGAACTCTGCGGAACACTGATTGGCTAGAAGCAGATCGGACAAAGAGGCGGAAGCGAGAATTCGCCACGGGTAAAGGAAACCGTCAGTTAGTGTGTTAGCAGTGATCGGTGTCGGTGTACTGCGCTTGTTGAGAAATAAACGTTTAACTCCTCCCATTATGACTCGTTAATCGATCGTTTATGTTTAATGATCGATTAACGTTAATAAGAAGGACGTTCGTTATTCGTTTTTATGACGTTAATAAGAAGGAGCCAAAGGGCGCTACATTTCATTATAACAATATTCAGCCACTGCAGCATGACTTTAATGGATATAGTATAATATAAAATCATTGAACTAATAGATAACTGCATAATTGAGATATTTGAATTAAGTAAATTGCAATTTTTATAAAAACAATTGAAAAATTAGTTTTCATGCTTTTTTAATAAAATTGAACGTGAACGTCAGAATTTACTGTATTATTTTGTATGTTAATATTACTTTATTTTCCTGCTGTCTTGAATACCGTTTTTTTGTATTTTTTGTTTTCGTATAGTGATTAGTTATTGTTGTTCATTTTACCTTTTTTGTAATTGAATTTATGATGATGCTGTAATTCGTTCAAACAATAAAGTTAATGATTAATTTTGTTCTGTAATGTTGTTAAAGTAAATTTTTTAGTTTGGTATTCCTAAAAAAATTTTCCGTATATATTTCGTCAAAACTTTAAATATAGAATATGACTTTAGTAAGTTCGAATTATTAATCTTGTAGAAATATTTCATGTTTGCGTCTTTGTTGCATAATTTATTGTACTTTATTTTTTTCTCTTATTGGAATCGCTATCCTCTATAAATGGTGAATGTTTTACGCTGTTTCTTATAATGCATTGTCTATAAGTGAAATATATTTGTATTATTTTTTGAGATAAAGGATGAAAACTTGTTTATGGACTGGTGACCGTGGAAATTCTTTGACCTGTTTGAACATCGATATACCTTATCAGCCAAATCAGTTTTCTGTATATTGCCGTGACTATTGCCGGAAAGCGGCTAATGTTATTTTCGTCAAAGACGGAATAATATCTGAAGCAAAATTAAATGTTTTAGCAGATGAAGAGGGAAGTGTTTTTGAAAAGAAACGGGAACCTTTGCAAAGTGTTGTCTTTTCTGGATTACGTGTGCAGAGTATAACATTTGCCTATGAAACTTTTGGGGCGATAACTAGCGTTGGTAATATTTATATGTGGGGAAGATCTAATTATGGACAGTGCGGAATTATTGCTGAAAATCTAACCAAACCCAAAAGGGTAAGTGTTTACTGTGTGATATTTATTCCCATAATTTTTTTTTGATAATTATTTATTTGATGTTAGCGATAGGATTTGATGATATCAAAATTTTGACAAACATGAGCTACAGTAAACTTAATGCAAGCGTGATTTGCGAAACTTGTTTTGTGATATTTTTTTTGTATTTATTTTAATGTTTGATTGTTTTTGTGCATTTGTGCATTTACGTTTTCTTCAAATATTTGGGCAGGTGTTTTATTAATCTAGATTAAAATTAATGTTGTATTGATTTATAAATAATCAAATTGTGATTTTTATGAAAATTTCAATTTTGGGGGAATAATTTTGAGCATGGTGTTATGAAAAAATTTGAAGATTAAGCCTTTTGAATGATAATTGAAAATTATGACTTTTATGAACAGGAAGAAAGAATGACGTTTTCTTTATTTATGCACATTACACGTAATGTATAGAAAGTTTGATTGGCATATTTGTTGGTTGATTTTTAAAAATTATTATTATGTTTTGTAGTTTTTGATTTTTGTCTTTGAAAACTGTTACGAACAGTATTGAATTGTTACAATGTTAAATTGTGTTTCTACAGAAGTGTGTATTTTTATTGTTCGAGTCGACAGTTATAAGAGTGTTAATCATGTTATTGTTGAGGTTGAAATTCATGCTGCAGATGATTACTGTATGCATGGTGAAAGAAGAGAGCCGTATGACATTCAGATAGTGCAGTTGTCGATAGGTGATTCAGAAGTGTTGGCAGTTGACAGGAATGGAGCTTTGTGGGCGTGGGGAGCGGCATTTCCAAATGGTGGTTCAACAACAGCTTGGCAGCCGATCTGTCTGCCATATCGTGTTCCGGGTCTTCTTGGCCGTCGGGTATTGTCGGTGGCGTCTGGCCGAACGCATCACGTTGCGCTTGTTGAATGTGTTGCAGGCGTTGATGAGTTGCATGGTTTTGATGAATATGCTTTTTTGGGAAACAGTTCAAAGTGCTTTCAGTCGAATTTGCCTTTTGTGGAAAGTTGCGAACATTGTCAGCGTGGTCGACGGTCTGTCTTGACAGACTGGGAAAGCACGAAAAGCTCGTCCACCGACGAACCATCCTCGTCGCCTGTTGGTCGTTGTCCCCTGGGGGTGAAGCTCTCTTTTGCCGACGATGCAGAATGCTTTTTAGAATCTCGACCTGAATGCAAGACTCGATCAAAGCCTCCGGTTGCAAGACGTCAGCGGAAGCTTCACAGTGATGCCCACTGCAGAGGGGACGAGGTGGAATTGTACGAGCTTCCCCGTAGCAGGCAGCAGCAAGCTAGCAGCAGTCGATTGTCGTTCATATCGTTCGATTTGATCATGCCGTCGTCGAGTTCTTCTTCATCCTTGTCCGAGCAGACGGTCTCATTGGACGATTCAAACACACTAGCCGGATGCGTTTCAGGGCAATCCAACTTACCTAGCTTGTCCAATTTGACTGAAAATACGACTTGCCTAGCAGAACTCTGGACTTGGGGTGGAAATGAATTTGGCCAACTTGGTTTGAATGATTTTGAACCGAGGTTTATTTTTACTATTTATAAATTAATAATAATAATAATTATTATTATTATTATTATTATTGTTATTGTTACTGTTAGATGTGAACCAACTAGAATCAATGGGTCTAGTGCTTTCGGTATAGTCAAGGTAGCTGCTGGTGCAGAGCATTCAATTGCAATGTCTTCGAGTGGTGAGGTAAAAGTAGAATATTATGGTTTTTTGATCAGAAAAATGGTGTCAAATATTAATGATGAATTTTACAGGTATTTGTTTGGGGTTCGAATGAAAACAGACAGATCAAAGTAGCTGATCAGTGGCGTGTTTCAGTGCCGATGTTGTTTAAGGTTTAATGAATTGTTAATTTCAGTTCTTAGTGTTAATAAAGAGCAGTGAGAAATTGTTGACGACATTTTATAGGCAGGAAGCTGCGCTAAAGTGATCGACATAGCCGCTGGGGAAAAGTTTTCCGCATTTCTCATCAACGGCATTGATTGTCGTCCAGAATGCTACATATGCGGATATGACAGGTAAAATGATTTTCTATTTCTGTTTGTTTTTTTTTTGTTAAAGGATTCATTTATTTCATTTTCAAATGTTGTGAAATTAAAATGAACTAAATACAATAGTTGAAATATTGTATTTATACAATTTAAGTTCAAAACATGCTTGGAAATTTAAAATTATTCGCGTTCCAAATTGCAGATCAGATAAAGTTGGAACGCCTGTACTGCGGCTTTACTTTCCAGAGGTTTGTCCGTCGCTAGCTAATTAGCTAACTAGCTAGATTTGAGTGAAAGTTATTTTTCATGTAGACGTCTTGGCCAGCATCGCTGATGTGCTCTGACGATTATATAATTTGCGGGTGTTTGGAAGATACGGATGCAGCTTTGTGCAATGTATTTTATCAAATTCAATTTACCCTGATTCGACATGTTCAAATTTTGAAACAGCTAGTTGATTTGATCAATGAAATTAGAGAAGAAAGTGAGAAAAATAGATGCATTGTTTTTTTTTGCAGAAATATGAAAATTTAGATTGATAACAATGAATATTCATTTTCATAGGCACATTTGCTGATCGTTTTGATGAATCGTTGTTTCGACGTTTCGCTGCTGGTTTGAGGAGATATCATTTAACATTGGCAAATAAATCTCAATCAATAAAGCAGTATTTGTTCGTGTTGGATGTAAAAACGACCATTGAAAAGAGTTTGGAAATTTTGCTCGACTCGCGATTTCAAAATTTTCTGAAACAACTCAACGCCGACTATCTGATCTTACTGTCCGGCGATGCATTCTCTTTATTGAAATTGAAGTACAATTTTTTTTTCAATTTAAATCCGTGAATCCGATGAGATTTTTGTTTGTTTGTGTTTTGCTCTAGCGAAAGTGTAGGAAAGAAATTACGATACCTGTGCGAATTGAACTCGGTAGAGCATCACAAGCAGAGTCGCCTTTTGCAAGACGTGTTCTTTCTGCCGTTCACAGTATTCAGCGATTTGCACTTGATCATTTCGCAGGTGATATTTTTTTTTCAAAAAAAAATTGAATCCATCTTTCATGATAAATCTTTTATATGAAAAAAATAATAATTTTACCATATCTATACTTGGATGCAAAGTATTTGCAATTTTTAAAAATTATTTTAGTTCAACGGTGATGATAAGTTTACGAAGAATGCGTTGAAAATGTTGAAAAGCGTCGACCGAGTGTTTCGCTTTTACAAAAATATTGCGTCGGACACGCGGAAATTTCGCCTGAAACATGCAAATTCATCATTTCTTGTGTGAAGTTACAATTTTTATTTTTGGAATATATTACTGTTGTTTATTTATTTGTTATTTAAAAAATAATTTTTTTTCATACAGGCTGCGATGAATGAGAAAGCGCAATTTTTGGTCAAAGAATTTCAACGTGGCCAAGAGCCGAATGAATTTGTCGACGTCACAGAAAATGGACGCTCTGTTCACTGCTATCTGTTGGCTATTTTCAGTGGCTCGTTTTTCGTCGTTACGGTACTGTAATTTATTGATGATCATGTTGTTTATTTTCAAAACTGCTTTATTGGTTCGTTTAGAAGTCATCTTTCAGAAATTATAAATTTCCGTTGGTTTGGACGCAGAATGTCCAAGACGATGCAAAGTATTAAACTGCATTATTTTTTTATTTTATTATTTTATTATTATTTTTTTTTTGTTTGCAGCCTGTTGGTAAAGGTAATTGTTCCAGAAGGAGAGTTGATGATCAAATTTCGTGATCCGTCTGGAACGGTAATTTTTGAAAGAATTTTCATATCTGTTTGTGTTTTATTCGATTTGATTATTTTTTAATATTTCAGAAAGAATTTGTGATAGCATTCAACAATGCGTTATTGTTATTTCTGAGCAAACCTTGCAGCGAAGCGCCACTGTTGTGCAGACCGCCGTTGATACGCAACGGCACTCATCATTTCTCTGCCCAAAACAAAACATTCCTGGGCGCTGTATACAGCGGCTCTTGGTTGCTCGGCAAGCCACACGGAAAGTATATAATTTCAACACTAAAAATAATATTCTTATTTTCAGCTGATTTCTTTTTTCACTTTTTAGTGGACATTTGACAACTAAAAACAACTGTGTATACAGGGGGCATTTTCGTGATGGTCTCATGGATGGGTGGGTGGATTTGAATTTCCTTTTTTTCACCAACTGCAATTATTTATTTTAAAATGTTTGTATTTCAGCTATGGTGAATATAAAATAGTTGGCGAAAATGGAAGATGGCAGTTCAACAAAGGTCATTGGAGAGCTGGGGTCTTATCTGGCTTGGTTTTCATAGAGTACGATTATATTATTGTTGAAAAAATTACTACATACATACAATATAGAATATTCTTATATAAGTTATTCGAGTACGATAATTTAAAATGAAATTTAACTTATTATTGTTGTTGTAAGTGTAAAAGCTGATAATTTTCAAATTAAAATGACAATTGACGTTTTTTTTTTTGAATTTACCATTTTGCATTATTATTATATATGAATTTGCTTTCTACTTAATAGATGAATTTGTTTGTTTATTTGTATTTTTATTTTTGATCAGATATTCAGATGGTTCGTCATACGAGGGCTATTTTGAAAATAACGTTCGTCACGGTCACGGCGTCCATAGGCAAGGAAGCGTTCTTTACGTCGGAGCTTGGCAGAATGACAAAAGACAGGGGTATGGCGTTTCTGACGAATGTCGTAAGTGATCCGTGATTATTCATTCACCAGCTCAGATTTTGTCAAATTTTTGTGACAAACTGTGCGGTTTTTGTTTTTAAAAATAGAAGACTTTTTGTTTAAGGCAGCAAATATCTCGGCATGTGGGAAAATGATTTGAAACATGGACTCGGTACACTGGTTACCTTGGATGGAATATGTTATAAAGGTGTTTTTGAAAAAGGAGCCTTCAAAGTAGAATAACATTTCAGGTGTTCCTGCTTGTCGGATACATTGTTGTTGTGTATTTTTTTTAAGAACGGTATGATGCTGCTTACGGACGGCACAATGGCGAAGGGAGAATTTAACGATGTGGAATGTCTGAATGGGAAAGTGAGATTGTGCTTCAATTGTGCATTACGAGTATTTTTATTTGCATTATTTTTGTTAACTTGTTCATTTGAGGCATCAATTTATTTTCCAAATGGCGACTATTTGGAAGGCTTTCTGTCGGGTAGATTGCAAGAGCAGCTGAAAATTTCCAACGGAAACTTTTACAAAAGTGGTTGCTACTTGTCAGACGGAATCAAATCTGAAAAAGACAAGTATAAATAGATTTGATAAGCGTTGTTTGATTAAATTTGAAATTTCCTTTTATAGACAAAATAATATCCATGATTTTGAAAATAGTGGTTTTCCACCTGCTGAACAAAAGTGGAATGATATTTTTGCGCATGTATATCATCAGCTGAACTGTGCAGAAAATACTTTGCTGGAAGCAGACACGGATAAATTTTGGCAATCGTTGGTTGTGGTTTGCGAACGATTTCGAAAATATTTTCCCACGCAAAATCTGCAGAGTAGTAGCACAAAGTGCAGTTGCTTTCTGTTGCTTGTATTTTTTTGTCAACCTTCAATGTGGATGTTCAATTATTTCAGCACAGCGGATTTTATCGAAAAGATACCGAACTACAGCATGCCATGCAATGAACAATATTATTACATGGTGAAAAATTATTGCTTGCAGGTTTGTTATTTTGTTGTTTTGTTTTTGCAATAGTTATGATTTTTATTGTTCTGATTGTTTTGTTCTGTTCAGGCATTTCAACTGCAATATCATCCTCTTGGACGGTTGATCAACGGTTTGAGCGATATATTCAACGTTAGCTATTCCGGTGTCAGTGTGCACAGTTCGTTGCTTGTTGAAGCAATTGAAGAGATTCATTCACTTTTGAAGCGACTCTACTTTGTTATAAAGTTTGAATTGAAATTATGTTTTTCTTATCAAGTTTTTCAAATATAACCATGGACAACCCTTGCAGGGTGCTTTTTCCTCATTTGCCCGGTGAACAAGACATGGAAGGCTTTGTTTCAGAGTTCAATTTTGACTTACCACTTTCGTCGTGGTAATAATTCTTTGACAGAATTATATATTTATGTTTATGTTCAATTTCTTATTTCAGGTGTTTGACTACGTACAATACATTTCTTTATGACAGCTATTTGGAACTTGTATATCCGAATATTTTTACCCTGTTTGTGATAAAGAACGAAGAACTGGATCGCGTATATTGGATGAACATTCGCTACGTGAATTCCAAAAGTGATGTGATGCTACTGGATCATTTGGGCGTGGAAAAGTATTATTATGAGTTTTGTTGTTGTTGTTGCGCACTGCTATTTTATAAGGTCATTTGTAGACAATTTTGGCCAGTCATATTTACCGATACATCAGATTTGGATAAACCATTGGTAATTGATTGTACTTTTTTGTTAAAGTTCTCTGATCATATATTATGATTCAATCATGGAAATGATGCTTTGTTCAATGATGAACAACAGATGAATTAATTGTGAAAATTTTTTGTTCATTAGGCATGCGCGACAGCTCGAAAGAAGTACTATGCCGATGCGATAGATTGTTTCCAAAGGTTGAGGTATATGAGAGCAATTTTTTGGGATTTTCAAAGTGGTAAAGTTGTTTATTTATTTATTTATTTATTTATTCATTATAGCTCAGAATTTTTTCCTTCGGCAAAGCTGAAAATAATAGTCGAAACGTTCGAGCACATCAACAAGGTATTGTTCATTTGCTGTTTTGATCGATTGCATTGATCAAGCTTAATCACGTTGAAAAATGAACATTGCTTCTTGTTGCAGTGTGTATCCCAGGGAGCTTGTGAACAAGAGTTGACTGCTTGGACGGCGGACAGTTTGGTGCCGGTCACTACGTATGTTGTTGTGCGCGCCCAGATTCAGCGCCTCGGAGCAGAGATAAATTTTGTTCAAGACTTTTGTCCGCAGTTGTGCAACGTTGGCGAAATGCAATACATGTTTGCAACTCTGCAAGCTTGTTACCATTATCTCGTGCACAGCAAAGGCGGATTTTGAAATTTTTTGTTGATTTTTGTAAATTTTTGTTTTTTTGCAATTTAAAATAAGAATTTATTTTATTATTTTCCGTTTTTAGCAAAATAAAGCTTTGCACTACCAAGTTTTGGTTATCATTCACTTGGAAAATTGCATTTTTTTTAATTGATATAGTTGTTTTCGATGAATATCTTTTCTCTTTTTCTTTGATGAAAAAAATTGCTTAATTATATTCAATTATGAATAATAATATTCCATTTTGCATTTCTGTTTTGTAACCCCTTAGTTAATTGTTGGAAATGGAGAAGGATGTTCGACGACTGGCAATACGTTTTCAAGATGAATCAGGCAATCCTGTGGGTACTGTTTATGACATGCCTTTCAACATTACGCATGACCAGCTGGAAACTGTGTGCAATATGGAATTTCGAAAGGTATTTATTTTATTTATCCAAAATATTTTCAAATTTTACAAACGCAATTCATTTCTGCTTATTGCTTACTATTTGTTTGCTTTCAATTTAAGAATGAAGAACCGTTGAAATATTCTTTCTTTGTAAATGATCTTGAAATAAAGAGTTCGCTTGAGGAAACAATCGACATGAATAAGATCAACATGGAACAAGTGTTATTGATACGCTACCAAGCTCACGCAATTTACAAAGTGCAAACTGTTACCAGATGTACAAGTTCTCTACCCGGCCACGCTGAAACGGTCATATCTGCTTTGTTTAGTCACGACGGAAGGTATTTTTCTGTTCCACTAAACACCGGATAATGTTATTTTCAATAATTGGAACAGTCATTATTTGCGCATTTTTCTTGTCTTAGATACATGGCAAGCGGATCAGGAGATAGGACAGTGCGATTTTGGGATTTGAATACTGAATTGCCGCAGTTTACTTGCAGAGGCATGTTCAGCTTTGGATTGAGAAAAAAAATATATATCCATATTTTTGTTTATCTTTTTAGGTCATACGGATTGGGTACTTTGCTTGTCATGGTCTCCTGATGGCCAACGATTAGCATCTGGTTGCAAAGGAGGTAAAATATGTATTTGGGATCCGGAGACTGGCAAGCAAATTGGGAAAACCTTGGTAGGTCACAAACTGTGGATCACTTGTCTCTGTTGGGAACCGCTGCATCAGTGAGAAGAAAAAGAATTTTTTCTTTTGCTAATTATTCATCTATATTATATTATTTATGTTGTTTGTATTTTGCTAATTTGTATTTTGCATGTTGATGCGCTGTATGCAGACAAGGAATGGCACGTTTGTTGGCAAGTTCGTCAAAAGATAACGACATCCGAATTTGGGATGTAGTTTTGAATCAAACGTTGCGTGTGCTAAGTGGCCATTCGGCTTCAGTGTCTTGTATTCGTTGGGGAGGCGAGGGGTTGATTTATTCAGCCTCTCAGGATCGCACTTTGAAGATGTGGAGAGTCGACAAAGTGCGTTGACTCTATATATTTGATTTTTGAATTTGCTTTTTACGTTGAATTTGTAATAACTTTGCATTTCAGGGCATTCTTTGTCGAACCTTTGAAGGCCATGGCCATTGGGTAAATACGATTGCATTAAACACAGATTATGTACTGCGAACTGGCGCTTTTGAAGCGAAGGATTGTCTTATTGATGGAACTGCTTTGCCTGTGACCAATCCTCAGCAATTGAAAAATCTCGCATTGGATCGTTATAAAAAGTTTACGGTACATTATTTTTATGTAATTTGCATTCCTCGCCGTTATAGTTTGGGTTTTTCAGCGAAATGAACCGGAGATGTTGGTTTCTGGTTCAGATGACTTCACTTTGTTTCTGTGGTCGCCATCAACGAGCAAAAAGCCTTTAGCAAGAATGACAGGTCACCAACAATTAATTAATCAAGTGTTGTTCAGTCCTGACGGCCGAATTATTGCGTCTGCATCTTTTGATCATTCGATTAAAATTTGGTGTGGTAAAACTGGCAAGTAAGTTTATTTGTTATTAGCGATCGGTGATCACATTTTAAGTCATATATTTTTCAAATTATAACTTTTATGATGAGCAATTTGACAGTCAGTGCGGCGTTGTTATATATTTTGAAATCTAATACAAAACGGTTCTATTTTTAAAATAACGTTTTTTGGTTTTTGCATACCTTCAGAGGCCATGTGCAGTCAGTTTTTCAAATTTCATGGTCTTCTGACAGTCGACTGCTGGTCAGCGGTTCTGCTGATTCTACGCTGAAACTTTGGGATATCAGTGCTCGAAAGTTGATTGTCGATCTGCCTGGCCATGCTGATGCGGTTTATTTTATTGCCTAGTTCATTTTCCTGTAGTACTTACAAAGCACAGATTGCATCTTACTTTTAGGTCTACGCCGTGGATTGGAGTCCAAGAGGCGATCGTGTTGTCAGTGGAGGGAAGGATAAAGTGTTGAAAATGTAATTTTCATTTTACAGTTGTACCGTACTTTATTTAACAATTAATATTTAAAATTTTTTGTTTTACAGCTGGAGAAACTGAGTAAAGTGCAACAACATGTCATACATACAGACTACTACGGTTGTTCAAAAACTGTGGTTGAATTTCTATGTTACATCTAATTTGAAATGTTCAAATCACACAATGCGGTGTTGATTGCATTTTGCTACACTTGCTTGCTTTTCAGTATCGGCCATGTTGATATCCAGGAATGGAATAAAATGCAGAATTCTATAAGAAAAGAGATATTTGTCATGTAATGTTTTCCTATTTGCAATTTAAGTGTGTTGCGGTACAATTAATTGTTTGCTTAATTGATTAATTTAATTGAATAGTATGTTGAATATGAATATTCCATTTTCTGGCTTATTTTCAAGAAATGAATAATGATTTTAAGTTAATTTTACCGTTGAGTATGTCGTTGAATGTGCGGTTGGTGCAAATGCTGGCTGATAGTATCCAGTGTTCGACCCGTAAATTTCGTACACACTGCTAGATCCTGAAGAATTTGCCTTTCCGTTGTAAAATCCCTCAGGCGTCGTCTGTTGATAAATTGATTCCATACGCTTTCTTCTTCTGCAAAAGAAAATCATCAGATGAGGATTGTTGGATGAATTCAGTTTTGCTAAATAAAAATGACATGCTTCTTTTTAATGCAAACTGCCATTAGCACAACGAGAAGGCCGAGCCAAATAACGCTTAGCACAGCTGGTACGACTACTATCAGAACTGAAATAAACTTTGTAATATACGAACATTTTTTGAATGAATTATTTTTTCATCAATGCGTACGTTTTGTAATTGAGTTGTTTGTCGATTTTTCAGTCGCTGAAATGAGTGGAGTTGGAATTTTATGAAAAGGTTGAATTTAGATTAACAAATACCTGAACTCAACGACTGAATTTCTTCCGGTGAAATTGATGCAGAACTTAGTGGAAAATTTGGATCTTCTGTTTGGGTGTTTGTTCGAGGCTCTTTTTGCAATGGTCGAATCTGCACTGAGGTTGGCGCCTGTGATCGACTGACTTCTCTTGTGCTTGCTTGTTCACTGTTGAACGACGTGACTGGTGTAGGTGGACGGAAAGTGATAGGTCTTCGGCTGCGAAGACGAATTGTCATTGGATATTCTGTTGTGCTTGTTGAAGTTTGCATCATTGTTGTTGCCTTTTCAATTTTTGGACTTTCAGTTTCAGATTCCAGTGTCACTTCATTTGTTGCAGGCACTTGAAAAGAATAGGGCAAATTTTTGTACAATCATAATAACCTTAGTTCAGTGGTCATTTTTTGTTCATACTTGGAAAGCAGGAAAAGCCATCACCTACGAAACCTTCCTTGCATACACATTCAGGTTTTCCACCTTTGAAACTGGGAACATAGCATTCAGCATTCTGTCCACATACAGATCCAGTAGATGCGTAGCACGGATTTATTTCTGTAAAAATAAATCACTTTTTATCCAAATAAAAATACAAATTATTGGTGCATGAAATTTTTTCAGTAACTGTTGAATGCAGAGTAAATTTTAAAATTTACCAAAGCAGTTCACGCCATTTCCAGTAAATCCGTGTTTGCACTTGCACAAATAAGAGCCTGGTGTATTTACACAGATGGCGTCTTTATGGCACGGCGGCTGTTCAGCTTTGCATTCATCCACATCTAAAGAACCACTGCTTCTCCATGACTGGTGCAAATGATTTTATGATTAGAGAAATGTCACCTTTCGAACAGAACGGAGGCTCTTCATAACCCTGTCGACACGGTTCTACCTGCATATCTTCAATGCGGAACATCCACTTTCCAGAAATGCCAATGTTTGATTTATTAACCAAATTAAAAATATCTTCTCCTCTGAACGGTAACATAATGCCGATGTTGTTGTTGCCGTTATTTTTAGCTCCTATCTGAAAATTATTTACTTCTTCTCAGCTGACAAATATGATTTGCGGGATGGATAAATTATTTTGTTTTCTGTCCACACAATTTGATTAATCAGAATTTAAGCAAACTGCATATGCAAGTTTCTATTATTCTTATCAGCTGTGTTATCACTCCCTCACCTGCGCTGCTACGGGAATGACAGAATCATAAATAAAAATGGCAAATGTTTGATAATCAAAGCTTGCCAAAACAGCCTGATATGTTAACGCATCATCCTGAAAATAGAAAATTACAATAATATTAGTTTTTTACAATCTTTAGTGAAACTTACAATTCGTTCGTAGGTAACTACAATTGCGTAATTGGCTGGATTTACTTTCAGGTTATAAGATTCTTTGACGAAATCAGCTAGTTCTTTTAATAAAGGGCCGCTGACCACTTGTTCAACATAAACTGTTCCATTTTTGTCAAAACCGAGATCATAATGGAACGGCATTATTGATGAAGCGTACATTCTATCAATATTATTAACTGAAGGAGGATTGCCAAAAGCAATCATACCCGTTGTAAAAACCTGGAAAAAGGTAGCAGGAAATGGGAAAAGAATGGAAAATGATGAATCAAATTGCTTACTCTCATTTTGTCGTAATTATATCCCAAAATACGCACCAAGCGTTTCAAATTTATGAATACTGATCCCTGGTTGTAATTGAATATGCTGTCAGATTGAGCTCTACTGTATGGGAAAAGTCGGGATTCTGTAAAAAGTGAAAGTAATTCTCAATGTACTGCCTATTTCCAAAAGAACGTATGATTATTTACTTTCACAGTGAAAGCCATCCCCGTAATAAGTTGCATCACACTTGCATGTGAATGAACCTGGATTGTTGACGCAAGTTGCCTTTGTGCTGCATGGATGATTTTCACATTCGTCAATGTCTAAATTGAGATTTACAAAATTCAAACACGTCTACTGAATTATTGACAATGGAATGTTACCTTCACATCCGATTCCATCTTGTTTTGGCAGATAGCCAGGCAAGCATCGGCACATGTAACTACCAACTGAGTTTTCACATTCTGCATTTGGACCACAGTAAAATTTTGGAATCAGACATTCATTTATGTCAATACATCCCGCAGGACTGTTTGGATTTCCGTTGAAGCCTGTTTTGCAGTGACATTCGTAAGAACCATTAGTGTTGATACAAGTGGATGCAGCACCACCTTGGCAAATAGCTGTGCCTTCAGTACACTCGTCAATATCTTCAAATTTATAAAGTGTATGCATTTTTAAAATTTTTAAATATGAATATTTTCCTAACATTATTTATAATGTCAAGTAATAAAAATAAAATCTGAACCTCAAATTATTGCACTTCTTAAACATTCTAAACATTATGAACTGTGACTGTGAGTATGAAGTGTAAATTTAGTTATAGTGCATGTCGAAACCTGCTTAAATGCTTACCAATGCAATCCTGTCCGTTAAATCTAAAGCCTTTTTCACAGATACAGTCATAGCTACCAACTGTGTTTAAGCATTTGGAATTTGAAGGACATAAATTTTCCGTCAAACATTCATTTACATCTAAAATAAATTAAATGAAATTTTATTAAATGGTAAATTAAATTTACATATGCATGTAAAGAGCACTCACCAACACAGTACACGCCATTCCCAGTCCATCCTTTATTGCAAACACACTTTTCTGTGTCATTCACAAATTGACATTTGGAATTTTCAGCACAACTTAATCTACATGTCACTTGTACTGGTTTTTCTTGAGGTCGGTTTGACAAAGTGAGGGACCAAAAGTTAGGTCCACTTCCAGACAGGTCTTCTCTCTGGGCAGTTAAAATTTTTGTTTCTTCAAAAAAACCTCTGAGAGGAGCTGGCATGAACGGATTAAGCACAAATTCTGAAGTTTTCTGTGGCTTCAGGATCACATCTGATTGTACCGTGGGTTTGAAAGCAGATAGCATGGCATCTGTAAGCTGAGATTGAGCAGAATCTGTTTGTTCAGGCACATGTGACAATCCCGTTGAAACGCCTACGATTTAATTTATTTATCAATCAATAAATTTGCTTTCATACTGTTATGAAACAAACCACTGCAAGTATTTGTAACTGCGTCATAACCAACAAGGCATGCACAATTATATGATCCTGGAGTGTTTACGCAATCGGGCTGTGCCTGCGTGTTACACAACTTGGCTTGCATTGTGCATTCGTCTATGTCTGAAGGTAAAAAGTCGTTGTCAAAGTGGGTTCAATTCCGGATAATTATTGTAAACTGAATTTAAAATAATTCAGACCTACCTTTGTCACAAGTAGGCGCATTTGTCCAACCTTTTTCACAACGTGCAGTTGGGCAAATTCCTGTAATTTCATGGCATTGTAGACCTTTCTCACAGTGGCACGTCCGGTGACAGTCGTAGGAGAATTCATTTTCAGAGCAAGCTGTAAAAATTTATATATAATTTTATAAAGAGAATTTTGGTCAACCCGCAGTGTTTTTCAATATTCTATGATAGTAGTTTTGAAGTAAATAATAAATTTCAATAGATAACGTCTAACTAGAAAGTTAAATAATGAACAGCTTTGATTGTTAATTTTTTATGGTAATTTTGTAATTGATTATTTTGAATCAAGAAAAGAAGTATAAAAATAAAAAATATTACTTCGTGTGCAATCAATTCCTTTGTAACCTTTGCCGCATAAATGGACTCCAGATGATTCGTCCAATTTAAACATCCATTCCCCCGGAATGCCTATGTCGCTTTCTGTTCCTACTTTGAGCACGTCTGAGCTGCCTGACCATGGAAGAGTGAGATGTTCAATACCGTCTCCATTATTGAATCCGACCTGCAAAAAATTACGATTTTCAACAACTGCAGTTGGATAAATTATAATATTGTTTTTTACAATTGCGTTGCCATGCCATTTTAATTTACTGTATATGATGTGTGCAAATGAACCATTTTCACTCATGATCAGCGCTGCTTGAAATAAGTTTCGATGCTGAATTAATATAAAAATTGATAAAACCGTTCTGAAATAATTAATAAATTCTTACAGAATCTGGGAGATCATTTGATGCCATAGGGGGTGCTAAGTTTTCCCATGTAACAATAAATACAGATGATGGTGCAAAGCTGCTGTCATAATTGTATTGCAGTTGAACTTCACTTGCAGCGAGAGATAGTATTTGTGGATCTAAAATTCAACATCAGTTAGTTGTTATAGTAAATATGAATTAATTTCAAAGTTCTGTAAAACTTTATTTCATTAAATTTCAGATCTGTTAAAATTTGTTAGAAAATCAAATAAGTAATTCAAGGCAGTATAAAATAAAATATTGTGTATAATGAAATATGGGTTGTTTTACATTTAAGTGACATTACCATTAATTGTTATAAAATTAATAGGGTATTTGCTTGCATTATTTCGCAAAGAAGAACTACAGTTACCTGTGGTCTCACGGAAGTATACTTTTCCAATATCGCCTAAGCTTGAGGGTGTCCAAAAAATGGCCAACACCTTTTCACCAGCTGGAAAGGCAATGGGCTTACTTTCGGCAAAATTAGGTGAAAATCCAATTGCTCCATCTTTGGATATCTGCAGAACAAAGTAAGCATAAATTTTAATTTATTCATTAATGAAGCTTTATTTATAAATTTTACATAAACTGATGCAAAACTTTCTCCCCAGTATGAGATTTCATTTTGTAATACATATCCTTGAACAGACGTCCATGAAGATAATTCATTATCACCAGTTCCTTCTCCATATGGGTAAAGGCGGGGCTTGAAAATGAAAGGAACTGTTATATTGAGATCAATGTGCATCGGAGCACCGAGATTTGGTGACTGATCTTGACGACGTCGTCGTGGTCTAATTCCTAAACAGCAAAAAATCAAAACATCCTATTTATGTCACTGCAAAATTAGAGCAAAAAATACGGATAGAAATAAAACAAACAAATAAACATTCTTTAAAAATTAAATTTATCAAATATGTATTAATTTTTGGCATAGTTTTTTGAATATGAAATGTGAGGATTATTAAAAGTTGTATTTTAGAAAGTGCACAAGGCAGTTTAAATACATAAAAATATTTTCATTTGAATGTTACCTATTTGAGAAAAATATTTTTTTCAATCATTTGAGAGGTAAGAATAAGAATAATAAATGCAAATATTAATAGCAAATTTATATACACCTTTGATCTACTCAATTTATAATAAATTGATTAAAGATGATTTAGTTTGTGCATTGTTATAGTATTTTTAATTTATGTGAGTATTGCATGTATCTTAAAAATTTTGAGGTTTAAAATTGAAAAGAGGCAATGACTTTAGAAGATGTTTTATAAACCATAAAAAGGCAGGAATGAACTGGATAGGGCGTTGTTAAAGGTCATTGGCAAGTGAAAGTTCATGAGAAGTCATTCCAATAGGCATCTTAAACCAGTACAAGCACATAGCCCGTGAAAGGCTAAAAATGTTATTATTCATGTAATATGCATATGTTATAAATTTATACAGGACAATTCTTGATGAAATATTTTTTCTTTGTAATATATAAAACGTACAAAAATAAAAAACAGACAAAAACAAGAAGCAATCTGAATTTTAAAAGGTTGCAAAAACTGCATTCAGATTTATAATTTAAAAGTATTATTAATTTATACAAAATAATTTTTAATGTAATGAACAACATTTCTCAAAAAATTATAAATCCAAGTGACTTGTTTCATTAAAAATATACAAAAAAACTAAAGCTAATAAACTTAAAATAGGACAAGTGATTTTTGTATTCAAGAATTTTGCACTTGTATCAGCAGCATGCTTGATCTAAAAATAAAGTTGATGCATTTTCATATAATGTGCTGAATTGTAATTCAATTTTGGAAATATATTTTTTGAAAATATCAAAAAAATTATATAAATATCTGACAAACATGATAAATATTAGCATTTTAAATTTGAAAATACATTTTGCAATCATGTTCAATGAATTCTAATTGTAAAAGTAAAACAAGTATTCATTTAACAAGAAATACAACTAATCATAATGATGACAATAAAAATTTTTTAATGTAAATAATGTAAATATTGCATAAACTAGTTTGATGTTATGCAATTTATAAATTTAGTTGGACATTTAAGTGAAAATATGATATAAATATTTGAATGTATGAAGAAATGTTGTGCATGTTTATATATATTTGTTTAAGCTTTAACAGCGTCCTTCAGAAAGCGCTGATGCATTTATGAAAAGTTTATAAGTATTTCAAAAAGCATCACAAATTTCATCTTACAAAAAACAATAAATGCATAGTATACTGATTAATGTGGTTATATTAAATTATAATGCAGGGCTAATTTTGGCTAATAATAATAATAATAATAATAATAATAATAATGTAAAAGTTATACAATTACCATATGCATCTCCTAAGCAGAAGATAGTTTGGCAGAAGAGAACTAGCGCTGCAAGAAACCATATATGGTTAGCGGACTTCATAAAGCTGGCTGGCAGTGTATGTTGTTCAGCACCTTCTTTGGTAAAGTGAAAGCAGCGGTTTCTAAAAGTGAAAAATATTCTCTTGTCAGCAGGCTGAATGTTGTGAAAAATTACGCGTCGTCGTGGGACTTTGTTTAAATACAGAAATGCAATAAATTCAAGGTGAACTGGTGGAATAAAGCAATCATGCAAAGAGCCACCACGTTTTTCCTGGCTCAGCAGAGGTCAAAAGAGACAGGAAATTTCACTTCATCATCGACCTTGCCGCTTAATACATATTAGCACAGGTTGCCTGTTATAAATTTCATCATCAACAGTATAATTTTAAATTTAATTTCTCGTTTTCATTTTTCCACAGAACAACAAAATAATTGCAATATAATTTTTGCATGCATTTTGTAAAATTAATGCACAAAGATATATTGACATGCAATGCAAAGTAAACAACTTGTTTATTAATAAAAATCAATCTGAGCATCTCTGATTGAGCACATTGAACTCATCGAGAATTTGGAAATATAAGAAAAAAAAAAGAAATGTTGTGCTAATTTTTTTTATTAAATATTTTTGCTTCACAAAAAATTATTTGAATAAATAATAGCTTATCGTGTAATATAAATAATATTTTTACTTAATCGTTATTAATTCTTTTTCTTTGAAGCATATTTTCTAATAAACTGTACCACTATTGTGATTTATTTAAATTTACTTACGCTGATGTTGTAGAAAGTGAAAAAATTAAGAGACAGTTTTGTAGCTTTATTTTTTTAAAAATAAAACTCAATATACATAGTCTGGAGAATACATATTTTGATTAACACGCTAGAGTTTTATTGCCAGTTACAAAACTGCCATTGTGCATCTGCTTGCTATTGGACTGTGGTAGGCAGAACAAAAAAAGACCGACATTAAAATGTCGCACAAATGGAATAGAACAAATGGAAGGGACATAATTGCCCTCTTTGATGGACATAATTGCCTGATACAAACGCTAAGAAATATTCAATTTGCATTTTTTTGCCATCTCTCTGATCCTAGTTCTTCATCCATACACAATACAGTTTGACCTAATCAACCACTTCTCTTAGCTATCAATCAGTGCAACAACATGTGAATAAAAAGAGAAAAAATTCAATTATCTGCTTATTCTTAACTTTAAGAAAGAAAGAGAAGAAAATTTATTTCCATTGTATATTGAGTTTTGTAACATTTGATTTCCAGCTATGGAAAATTGTTCTGCATAGAAAATATTCCAGTTCACTTTTTTATATGCTCGTAATTTCATTTCAAACTGACAAAAATTAACATGAAGAAGAGAAAATGCAAAAAATGCATTTACTATTTTGTATTTATCTTCTATATATCAATAAACTTAATTGTGAAGATAAATTTTTAGACGAACAAATGCTTTTTTGCTTTTCGCAGTAAAATAAAAATTTTTCAATCAATTGAACATTATATTTCAGTTTATTTGCAATTATCTGTCTTAAATAGTGTAAAAAATAGAATTCAGTATTAAAAAATAGATATATACAGTGTACAGAGTTGTCAGTTTTGAATTATAAATCAGCATGTAAACAAAATATATCCATCCGCCCTTTATACTTGATAAATAAAGAGCTTCAATGAACAAGGTTACTACTCTGACCTGTGGAATAGGAAAAGTTCCTCTTTTTGTCTCTTTCTCCTAGCATGGATGTGATCAATGACAAAGCAATTACTGATGTCCTTGTGCAACAGAAGGATGGATTTTGTTATAAAATTGTCCATAGCTTATTACTGATTAACTCTGCAAATCGTACAACATCAGCTGTAAAAGCAATATTTTTTAAATGATCCAAATGGAGCAACATGCATATATAAATTAAATTTTCATATGCACAATTTACATACACAGTGAATTACAATGAAAGGTAAACTGAATATTTCAATTTTACAAAAAAAATACTCAAAGCAACTTTTCAACTTTATTCGTATTATTCAAATTTACAACTATATCCCAAAATTCAGCACTGTACATACAACAAATATTGCAAAAAATGACCAATGAGAAAACAATACACCACCATTTTTTAATGCAAACTGTACCATCATTGCTTCTGTTGAACAAATTTGTCATATCGTTTTCTGTAAATGAAATCACTAATGTCGTAATGAAATAATTTTGAATAAAACAAAACAAAAATTATAACTGTTGATTTCTGCAAAATAAATAACCACTTATAAAAATGCAATTTTACAATTTCATTTGAAAAAATAATAACAACAACTTGAAGAAACATACATCATTACTTTGAACAACCAATTCATATGATTAATAATTATAATAATGAACGACATTATCTTAGATGCATTATTCCCGTTTAACTATTTACAAAAGGAAGTTCTTCTCCACGAATTTTAAGTTCTTCAGCCGGTAATTTGGGACCTCTTCTTTCCTAAATTAAAAAGCATACACATATGTATAACAAAAAAATATTTATTAAAAAAAATCACCTGTTTCATTGCAACTCGTTCAAAATTTCTCGATCTGCACTGATGGCATGGGCGAGATGGATAAAGAGAATAAGAAATTGTACGCTTTTTGCAATTCAAACATCGAAAGAAGCGTTTTGTCGCAGTATGCCTAAGAATCTCATGCCGTTGACTTTTGCACAAATCAGACTGAGCATGCCAAGTATAATTACACTAAAATTATTATTATTACTATTATTAGTTCTATTTTATCTTTTTATAATAATAATAATAATAATAATAATAATAATAATAATAAGCAATGCACATATTACTCACCGTTTTACAAGAAACTACTTGACAATTTTTCAGCTCGAATACTTGTTCAGCATGCCGAGCAAATTTTTCTTTCACTTCCATAATTTCAAAATATTTTGCTTCTTTTTCAGCATCATCCTAAATATTTTCAACATTAATATATTCATATAATAATAATAATAATAATAATAATAATAATAATAATATACAATTTTGCACTAACATTACGCAGTTCATTTTCAAACCTGGACTTTCGCTTCAACAACTGACGCATTTCGTCGATTGTAAAATTCTTCTCACCAAGACGTGAACGCTTGCTAACAGTTGCATTATCCTCTATAAAAGTGTTCAATATATTAAAAAAATGAAAAAGTTACAAAATCAATATCTCACTAATTTTGGCAGTTGTTTCAGCTGAACGTTTTTCCAAAATGCAATAACCAGAAACTGGACGATTTGGATCTTGCTTTTTAATTCCGCCAGCCGATCGTACAATTTCAATTGCTTTTTGCTAAAATTAAAAAAAATTATAAGCAAAACATAATATAATATAATATAATATAATATAATAATAACAATATTGGATCACCTTGGTCAGTTTCATTTTGGCATCTTCCAAATTTATGCAACCACTGCTGATACCTTTGCCAATTTTTGGCAATGAAACAGAATTCTTTACGGTCGTTGTTGGTTCATAAGCTTTCAAAAATTCTTTACAACTCAATTTCCATTTGTTCTTTTCACAAGCATTTGCTGCTTTCAATGGCAGCTTGCTTTCGTCGTGAATCACCGAAACCGTTTGATCAACTATTTCATGCTTTTTCAACAAATTCAGTAATGCAAATTCATCATCTTTTTCCATTTTCTTATATAAAGATGACCTTCCCTTAATATTAGAAGGTAAACTCTTCAAGCTATTCAAAGCATTCTGCATTTTCAACTCTTGACAAAGTTTAGCAGCAGATATTTCATCGACAATTAATTTGCTAAAACAAAACATATACATATATAAATATACATAGATATATATTTTATTTATGATAAAATACGAGCAAAATTATGCTTCAAAATAAAACCTTTCTGATGAAGAAGGCTTGGATTTTTTTAGGTTAGAACAATCTTTAGGAGGTAATAATTTGCTGTCCTTTTTTAAACGCGGGTGACCACTGGGAGTATAAAATTCGCTTCTCTTTGAAGCAAACTGTCTGCTTACGTTCAGTATGTGAAAATCACAATATTCACTTTTAGATCTAAATGAGAAACAAAATTGAACAAACTTTTCCAAAACGAACATTTTAAAATATGCTCGTCATCTCTTTGCAAAAACAACAAGCAATTACAAAAAAATGCATATTTTCCAAAGATAATAAAACATACTTGTTGACAACATTGTTACATGGATTTCCTGTTTTATTCTGCTTGCTTTTACATATTCCAAAATCTTCGGAATAGCCCAATTCAAGCACTTTGCCAGCAGTTTCCAACTTCAGTGCGTTGTCTTTCTGAACAAGTTGAAAATATATAAGCAATAAACATAGACAATAAATATACAGCCTGTACAGAGGTATCGCTTTTGAAAAGACTAGCATTGAACAGCGCAACTACTGTACCAACTGGAAGCTTCCAATGATCTTTCAAACAACTGCCAAAAAGAAAGGCTGAAACAATTCGTTGACAGTCAATCAAATCGCATAGTTTCCATATCATATACAAGTTTCCCTGTAAGATACATTATGAAATAAAAATCACCACATTAACATATATATATATATAATTACTTGACTGCTTCTTCTTTGGTCAGTTTTGTCCACAATCACTGCCATTGTTACCCAATTAGACCAATCAATACGCTTTGAATTGTTTATTGCGGCTAATTGGAATTTAGGACGGCTTCCTATTATGTGATTAAACGTAGCCAATGACATTTTTGGATTTCTATAACAAAAAAGAAATAACATTTGCTGCTAAGAAAACAAACATCATACAAACAATCATTTTTGATTACTTGATTTTTATTCGAAAAAAACGATCAAAAACAGATGAATTCGAAGAAATTCTACTCGCAGTGCTTGTTGGCTGATACTTATAATTATCTGCTACAATTTAATAAAATAGCAATATTTTGTTAATAAGAAATGATTTCCCAATATCAGTTAAAGTTATTGTTATGCAATAATTATACCTTTTGATTTTGCTTGATTCTTTTGATAAGATTCCATTTCAGTAAGTTGATATTTAATCAGTCTACCTTCATCACTAAGCCAGCTGTGCCCGTCAGCTTCTGGATCTCGTTTAGCTTCATCCTCGCTGCTGCTCGTGTCACCAGAATGAACGACTGATGAATTTTTGACCTTCACAGAGGTAGGTTTCGTGAAATCAAAATTTTCGCAAAGAACAGAATGCACTAAAATAAAATATAAAAATAAATGTCGTAATGAAGTAAAAGTAATTTGATATTGAATAAAAATTCACATATAGAAAAGGAATAACAAAAATAATTACCTGCTTTTTCTCGCTGCACACCTGAACCGACAGAATAATTTAAACGTCGCAGCTTCCGCCTTTGCAATTCTCGAAAAATATCCCGCGCTTTTGCTAAAATATCAATCAAATAATTAAATTTAAGTCTCAATTAAAATGTCAACAAAAACCATTTAAATCATCTTCAGATAAGGTGGAAAGCGAATTTTCATTTCCATCGCAATTTCCACCCTGAAGTTCAAATGATATATCAAAAGGATCTGATTCCAATTCATTCTCTAGTTCACCTAAGACAAAATAATTTAAAATTTGAACATATTTTAAAACATATGAAAAGTCAGCATACGTAGAAATTCATCCAAATCAATATTTTTATCTTTTCTTTCGGAATTCTCTGTTAATAACACATCTGGCAGTGAACAGCGATTGTCATCAAATTCTTCATCAACATTTGTATTAAGCAAATCCACCAATATATCCAAGCTTTCATCTAAATATTACATTTTAAAACAAAAAATTATTTATATTATTTTACCTTTTAAGTCATCCATATTCACTTCAAATATTAAATATATTTTCCCGCTACTGTAATCTACAAAAGTATATTGATTTGCAAGTAATTATTTAAAAAATAAGGAAATGACAAGATTTCAAAAATAACCAGAATATCAAAAAAATTAAATAGAAATATTAAAAAATTATTTTGAAATAATTTTTTTTACAAATCCAATATTAAAAAAAATTTTAAAGCAAGGAAGTAATTGAGCATTTTGGCTATACGTAAATTTTTTTTGGGTAACCTGGTTTTCTTTCCTAAGCTTTTAAATAATATTTTAAATTGTTTGGTAAATATAAATAATTTCACTTTTATTCTTTTTAAATTTAGTAATATCACAATGTATTAGTAGATATTGGTTATGCACACACATCCTTATACAGTAGCACATATATATTAAATTAATTTAAATTTGACAAAATTACAGCAATTGAATAAATAAAAAATAAATAATTCTGATTAACATGTCATATAGCTAGCACTACAACTGCAGATTGTTTTTACAATGCAAACAGCAGAAGTCATTTCACTGGTGAAGTTAAGAAAAAAAAATTTGGTGAATGTGTAATTCTTAGATTTGATAAAATGTTTGTTTACCTCGTGGAAATTTGATTGGCTATTAAAAATAAATGCTGTGTAATGGAAGTAGAAAGAGATTTGAAAATAAGCAGAATTGAGAGGTGGGCAGTTTTAAAGTTCAATTAATATAATCGAAAAATAGGTTAAATGCTCGCTTAAAGTCACTAAAAAGCTCAATAAATACAAGGTAACGATTTGTAATAAAATAAGCGAAATGTATAAGCTTACAGCATTGGTTACATTGGTTTATTTATTTATTTATTAGCAGAATCAAACTTAATTTTCAATAAAGTGTCATAATCAATGAATGTATAGGTAAATTTGTTTACATCATGTGTCATGGAAACGGCCTTGCCATTCGTATAGAAATACATGGAATGTGCAGGAAATAGAATATTTCAAAGTAAGCGTTCAATCTGAACAGCAGCAATAAAAAATTTCAGCATAACTATTATCAGTTCTTTTATTACAGGTATGTTTTTTTAATACAAAATGCGTTTTCTGAATATATTTCAGTCAATTTCTAATGATAATAATAATTACTGCTATTATCGATAGTTTTGATTTATAGTCATTGAAGCTGACAATGGCAAAGCAAGATAATTTTACTCATCGGACAATCAGAATGCTTGCTCCGTTGGTAGAAAAGCCGCAGTTGACAGAAAAGTTACTTATGCGTCCACCATTTTCTTATTTGCGTTGTATAATTACTGCTGTAGTGCGGTCTACGGGCTTCCTGAGCGATTTGTTTACTGATGATGAATTAGAATCAGCTGGACCTGTGAGCAAAGAATTTAAAATTCAATTTTTAAACAAGCTCATCTCAGCTGTGGAAAAAAGCGTTGGGAGAAAGATCCAAGCAAAACCGAGTAAAATTGTAGCAGGACTTGAATCAGATCGAACCAATGAACTTTTGCAAGCCTTCGCCGAAGCAGCCACAAAATATCCCAGCAGAAGAGTTGATAGAGGGGCAAATCAACGTTCAAAACAGTCCAAAGAAACTGTGAATACGGAAAATGATCATAAGAAATTTGAAAGAAGAAAAAGTAAACTTCTTCCAGAAGCAGAAGCAAAAATGAAAAGTTCAGTTAAAGATGTGAAAATTATTAATCAAAGTTCAAAAGTGAAAAGCAAGAATACAATTGGTAATAAAGAAAATGACGCTGTGTTGAAAGCAGCTATTGACGAACGCAGAAAATCGGATGCATCCCAGCAAGATCCTCATAAGAATGTTTCAGCGGGGGCATTATCAAGAGAAAGCCAGCTGAAATTGTTAGCTTCGCCTGAAAATGAGGAAAAATTAAATATGCAAAATATTTTAGTTGATCAGAATTTACAATTAAAGTCAGACGATGCAAATGATACTGTGACAGTTCCTCCTGTGACGACGGCAGAGGAAAAGATGCAGAATTCAGAGCACGCTGAAAGGCCTTCCAGCAGAGCTCTGATGAGCAGGCCGAGCACAGCTCGTGCACCACCACCACGTCTGGCTACAAAATTGCCTCTCGCATCAGCGGAAAAATATGAACCGAACTTGAATTCAGAAGCTGCCGATTTTAATACACCTGATAAATCACAGTCCGATGGTGGAAATTTGTGGACTATTGCTGACAATGCGGATGACAAAGTTGAAGAAGAAGTATTCCTCGAAAATGGCGGCCAACTAGTGAGAAATATCTTAGAAACGAAACAGAAATTTGAAAATGAAATTGAAACCTACAACACTTACAAAAAGCCGGATGTTCTACTGATAGATGCAAATCAGATGGAAACATTCAAGCAAGAAATAGCAAGTCTGTTAGAACAGATACAGAATTGCGCGAGAAATGCTCAACCGGCGGCTAGGATTCTGGACTTGCTTTTGGAAAACATACAACAGCTAGCAAACGATTGGACCTTCTACAGCAAAGAAGCTAACAAAAGCAGAAGTGTGTTTTTCTCAATGCTCAATGGAGAAGATGTCTTCAAGGTGGAATTGGAAAAGGAGCTTGTCAATGTTGAAAATGAAATTACCAGACTTCGATTAAAGAATCATGAAATGCGAATAGCCATATGCAAATCAAATGAGCAGTTGCGTCAAATTATTGAAATAAATGAATAAAAGATTTAAAACGCGTACATTTGGTGAGAACACGACGTAAATATTGTTATGCAGATACAGATTATGGAAAATGTTATAAAAGTATATAGACTAAAACGTCAAAATTGCAAGCATTGCGGTTGTCATCAATCAATTTCTGCTTTCTGTGGTGCAAAAATTTTTTGCAGGTAAATTCTCTTTTTAAAGTTTACATTAAACATAATTCTGAACCTCTTGATTAAACGTAAAAATAGGCGAAGAAATATAAGATAATAAATTAATTAATGTAGATTTAACCAAAGGGTCAGCTATTACTACAATCAATGAAACAAACGTCTTTAAGTGTATCTTATTTATTCTCTTTTTTATGCTTATTGTTATCTTCAAATGCATTCATGGATACTGTTACTGAATTTTGCTCTATGAATTTTGCAACAGCAATGTGAAGACTATATAAAAGAAAGCACCTCAGTTAGCATCCTTTTGTCATTTAATTAATAAAATTATATTTCAAAGCAGGTAAAAATTTGTTTAGAGATAATGTGATTACAAATAAACTGATAAAAAAGTTATTTGTTTAAACAACGAATTATTTTAAACAAACTTTAAAGTAACACGTCTTTTAAAGTAGCTTTAATAAACTTGTGAAAGTAGTATAAATTCATTTGCTTAGAGTACAGCATAGGATAGTCTCTGTTTTTGCAGTGCTAAGTATACGGAATTTGGTAAGCTTTTAATTTAATTGAATGAATAATAAATGGAAAATAACTTTTTAAAATCTTGATTTATTTATATGTTTTTTTATTAATTTTAATTTCACAATACAATTAACAACTTTAACTTAGATTATTTATAATTAAAGCTGAGTTAATATACTATTAAAACAGAAGAATTTCTTTGAAAATTGATAAAGAAGAAGAGAATGATGATTTGAATACTTTTAGAAATTATATTGGAAATGAATTCGCTTTTGAAGAAAAAGGATTTGTCGCAACCAATTAGACCGTCACTGGGTATTCAACCAGAGGTGAACCAGATGACAACTGTGAAGCAAGGAACATTCTTTTACAAGGCGTACATCGTTATTTCCTTAACGATATTGAGTTTCATAACTGTGCTTGGGCTGTTGAAGATGCATTATCATGAAAGTCAGTGGTTAACACCTTACCCTGATGACTCATTGCTGATCCCTATTGAACCTGAAATGAAGTTGCCAGACATCATAGAAATATGCCGGAATCAAAGTACAAACGGTCATTGCTTTACATCGTTGGAAAAATACGCGACAGATTGTACTTTAATAGTATGTCAGGGATTTAGTACGTTGGTTGATTTTACTGATACAGATATGAACGCAGTAGTTTATAATCGAAAGTTGTTCTTGGAAGCACCAGACGGAATACCTTGCTCTGAGACAGGCTGGTGCATCAATGGAAAATGCGTAGAAACTGATGATATTAGAATTAGAGAATATTATTTGAGTAAAGAAAGCGCGCCAGCAGCAATGATTGAAAAAAATGAAGATGCATGCGTGCTAGCAAGAGGATCTGATAAATCGATAGGTATATTTTATTACTATAATTTACAGTTTAATTTAATTTTAAAAATTGCATTGATTTCTTTTTAAATTTGTCTGTTAAAAATTAATTTTTACTATTTAAAAATGAATGAGTTGGAAGTTTGAAATGTTCAACATATAATGAAACGTTTCTAGATGAAATAGTAAAGCATATTGGTCTGGATGAAGACAACTTTACTGTTGATTGTGAAGATTCTAAGCCAGTGAGACTACATGTTTTCAGTTGTGAGAATCCTGCTCCATCTTACAAAGGCCCATCATGTCCTATAGAAATTCCCTTCAAGATACAATTTAGCGTTTACACTAACTGCATGAATAGGAAATGGCAATTTTTAAAAAGTGATAATGAATCACTTTCAGAAATATTTGATCCATTATTAGTTCCTGCACATTTTTACGATAATTGCCGCTTTTATATTAAGCCAGGGCTGCTGCACACGAAAAATGATGGTTCCTCCTGTTTAAGTGAAAAATCTTCTTCGATTTGTATTGAAGGGAGATGCGTCTATCATTATTAAGAGTGAATCCGCGATAATAATTTACAAAACTGAATACTTGACAAACTGTTATTTATTGTTATCAATATTTGTTAAAATTTCTGAATTTAATTTTCTTGCAATTCAACTTCTAATAAATGAATAATTTTTAATATTATGAATTGACTAACTGATTTGACATCATAGAATATATTGTCGTTAGAAAGTAAAAAAATAAGTTTACAACGGCAGACACCAAATTAAGAGCTAATGAACATTTTTAAAAGCATATTTTAAAATTTAAGAGCAAACCCTGAGAGGCTACTCTGAACTTGTCCGAAACCCGATTTCCCGCCAACTCTACCTCCTTTTTGTGATTGGCTATACTCTGATAGGTTGCACGCAATTGATCGGTAATTGGCTAATGGTCTCTAATACATTATTAGCTAATCATTATGTTAAGTGATTGGGTGAATAGCTGCGCCATTTGATTAGCTATTAGGTTTTGATCAAGGATTGGGTGATTGTTGTTTATCAACGATTTTTCATATTTGGGGTGCATTACCATTAAATTACCTTATATGGACATAAAGAAACATTTATTGTTTTTTAAAACGTCAAATCCTGAAGTTTAAAACAGCTTTTTAAGATATGTTGTTACTATCTTTTATTGCGTTAACGTAAATATACATATGACAAATATTTTACTTCATTACAATTGCTCACTTTGTGTGTATATTGTTATGAACAAAATTTAAAAAGATATCTTGCAGTATTTGAGTATGGTTTTAAATAAGTGATCAATTTAGTCTATAACATTAATGATTCTTCAGTTTTACATTTCACTGTTCAAATAACTTCATTTTGTAATTTTATTTCTTCACTTCTGTAATAATCAGCAAACTGCTTTGCCCAAAATATTTCTGCTTTTCGCTACAACCGCATGTAAATAAAGCAAATATATAGTATACAGCCATTATGTTACGACAACAACCAACAATCAATAAAATTCAACAACAATGAAATCTGATCTATATTGCAATATATACAATGGATAAAGATAAGCTATACAGCCATAAGGAATAAAAAATATATACAACAATAACAAATAAAATACATACAACAATAATAAATAGTGTAGAGGTGCTATAATTGTAAAGGTGCAGGAGTGTGATAAGATATTTTACTTAAAAAGTGCTCTATACTAATTTCACTACGGCGCAATCTACCCGTAAGCGCAGCTACCTGTCGCGGCTGGACTCCGCAAGTTGCGCTACGTCTTACGGAGTTCCTGCCCCGCGTATAGCCTTCATCCATTTGCCGCAACACCGTCACAGTTTTACCCTATTCATCAATGATCAGTTGTAAAAACCGATAGAATCCCAGGTGGTGCTTACGTGCTCTTTTGTTCATACGGTTATGTCAATATTCCAGATGGTTTTTGGTTCGCACAAGCACACCATGAACATTCCAAAGCGGAATTTTAGTGGCTGGAAACCACTCCCGCTGGAAATACTCGAGCAAGGCTTCCAGTTCACCCGACATCCCAACATTTAAAATTTCGAAACCCGCGGGTCCAAGGCTTACTAGCATTAGCATTTCTACTTTTTTTCCTACTTCCTGATTATTAATATAATCAGTTCTTAAGCCAAGCCAGTCGACCTGCCGAAATACAGCTTGGCAAAAGTGGAAGAAACAACCTTGCACCCGGGTGTTGGGAAAGTTGCCTTGAATAGATGGTATCAAGGCTGTTTCGAAATCACAAACAAATTTCGCCGGAGCAAGATGTACGCCAAGTTCTTCCGCTTTGGAATGGAGCGCTCACGTGGGCAGATCTTTCCTCACAGTCAAACAATATACGACGGGTAGCAGTTTGCCCCTCATGAACGCATGAAGCATAAACAACTGCTAGTACCAGGATGGGACAATCTTAAATGTCCCATTTCCGCACCAGCAGCTTCACACCAGCCTCGGTGGTAAAAATTAATCATTGGTCGGCTAATGATACATTAAAAATTGCGCACCGGATTTTGTTGTTGTCTGCTCGGCAGTGAGCCGCAGATCCTGCCGCCTGGCCAGAAGCCGTGGGTATCTCTTGGCCCGGCTGTAGTACTTGGTGTTCCGGGCCTGGTCCCACGACGAGAAATAAACGGCAGTATCTAAGTTGTTGGAGGCATTGCTTGCCAACTCATCATAAATTTCCAATACTGGCCTCAGATACTCTGCAGCCAGTCTTTTCAATTCATTCAGCAGCTGCTGATGGTAGAATGCATGGATATCTATCTACTC